>JAMAGZ010000301.1:0-15563 GCA_023626575.1 Penicillium sp. PF1803
AGGTAAGAGGAAGCTCCTAATCCTTAATAGAGCTCTATAACTAACGTATATAATAGTTACTACTTATTCCTAAGATAGAAGTCCTAAAAAGGGCACTTCTTAGGCCGCTCCCTTACTCCCTACTCTCCTTCCTTCCGTGGAAGTAAGCCCTCGTGCGCGTCCTTCCCTCATTCTCGATACTAGGATAACCTATGCTATTCCTTTCGTGCCTAGCCTCGACGGTAATATTAAACGTTAGGTCGTTAGCGGCCCTTAGAAGCGTAAGGCTACCTAAGTAGCCCTAGGCGCTACTATAGGGAGAGCCACGAAAGCCGCTAAGAAGGCTATAACTGTAGCGGTAGTTAGTAGCGATAGTGCTACTAGAAGTAGCGCTACGGCTACTAATACGCTTTTTAATGCTTCTATAGCTTAGGTAGCCTACACCAATCCTAGTAAGTAGAGAAAATTCCCCTTTTTACGCGCTCTAGCTAACTTCTATAGCTTTTACTAATCTCGACTCCTATACTAACCCGCTAAAGTCGACTTTCACTTCTACGGCTGAGAAAGCTATATTAGCGGCTATACCTAAGACGTTAACTAGCGTGATAGGGCTAAGCCTCTAAACACTTCTAGCTAGCGTTAGGCTACCTACGTCTAGTAATATAGGCTTTAGGCCCCTACTAGGTCCTCCTACACTAGTTATAGCTCTTAGAAGAATAGCGCCAGGTTGACTATCTTCTTTCGATCACCCAGCCTGTCATGGGGACTCATGAGGCTATGGGGATGCCTCAGGCTCTAAAGCCCGCGCCCTCCCTGTTATACGACGATCATGGAGCGCACTCTATGTGCATGGGGATCCCTGCAAGACCTTAGGGCTTTACCTTTTCACACGCAATGAGATTGGTGCCGTGGCCTTTTCTGATTTGAAGTCTTAGCGAGCTGCTCTGTATTTAATCGCAGGAGATTCTGACTTAGAGATCTCCAAGATTCAGTCTTATTCCAATACTACTAATTGGTGCACATCTTCTTCTCCTTACCTAGTTGACAGGCCCCCTGTCCTGCATTACAGCCCTTTACACAGCCATTCTTTATCTTTACCAATGTGGTATCAAAAAGTAGGGATATTACTATCCATACCGTCTTTGGTATCTACAACGCTCTCTTTGCCCATCTAGAGAAGTCAAAGCGACAGTTATTACGAAAGAAGGTCAACTGGAAGACTGTGATGCTGAAAGCACTCTTGTCTGCGAGGGATAAGCTTACAGAGTATTATAGCGTAACTGACACCGTTGGCGACGATCTCTATGCGATTACTACTATTATGGCGCCCCAGAACAAGCTTGAGTTCTTCCAAACACCAGAATGGGAGGCAGAGTGGCCTAAGTGCCGATGAAGAGGATCCTACTGATGCAAGGTCTAAGCTCACCAAGCCAGTCAGTGAGTGTACGCTTGGTAAGAGACCAAGAGCAAAAGCAACAGCACCGTCTAGTGAGCAGGGACCGCTTATTCAATTGGATGATGAAGATGGCGAGGATGAGGAAGATGAGATCCCTCTTCCGGATACTAGTGGTTTAGGTAAAGAGAGTAGCACTCAAAGGCGTACATCTGGGCGGGTTCCAAAACGTGCACGAAGGGATGAAGACCTGTTTGAATATCAAAAGCCATAGAGCCAATAGAAGTTGAATTAAAAACCCTCGATTTCCTACATTATAACTCTAATTCCTTTTATTTCTAATTAGAATATCCTCTGGCTTTTGACTAGAACTGTAAGATAAATACGTAAGAATACTGGCAAAAACTGCACAAAAAATGCACATTACGGGGTTTCCTTAGCTTGCATTGTTTGAGGAACCTGCAGGTTCGACTCCCAAAAAGTTGGAGTCGGATCGTGGTTCCTAAAACCTGGAACCTGAACCTGAGCCTTGGCGGTTCCGAGTCGAATCGAACCTGGAGAGTCGCGACTCCCTGTGAGGTCTAAGCCCGACTACTGCTGCATAAATCCGACAGGATCCTAAGCGAACTTAGCGAGAGAATTAGCCTAATACTTAGTTATAGCTAGTATTCACCCTTTTTAATAATAGGGAATTAACCTAATATTATGTAGAGCCGACTAGTCACTATAAGTTAGAACGTCTACGGGTAATACTTACTTAGTTCCTACTATAGATTCTAAGAGTATCTCTTAATCGTACCGTTACCTCGTAAGGCCTTACTATAGGATAGATCCTGTTAAGTATCTTATAGAACGTGCTAGAAGTGCGCGCTAAGTAAGTTAATCACTAAGTATTATGGCAATACGCCCTTTTCCTATGTATCTACTGTTTCACGTGCGGGACTGGCGTTCGGATCACTCTTGCTTGCGCCGGAGGAAGCGACTGCATAGCCATTACGCCACTAGCTAGGCTGCAACAGGTTAATAGAGTGTTGATTGATTGATTGATTGATTGATTGATTGATTGATTGATTGATTGATTGATCCCACGACCCCCCATGGGGTAGCAACCCCAAGCTGTGATATACAACAGGCTGCGGCCTGATCTGGATCACCTCTATCCGGTCGGATCTATGACTAACTCGTGCAAATTAGCTTTCTTCGCCAGAAGAATGCTTGGCCTATGGCAAGCTCCTCGACAAAACCAATGATGTGAGGCTCTGCGTGAGACTCGAAGATGGAAGAGTCATATTGGCCAGGAGAATTACCCCGTTCACCGAAACGGCCGTGTCGTTGATGCCCACGATCGGCATCAGCCCCGAGTTCGTGGTCTGGCAGCCCGACACATAGTTGACCGTCAGGGTGCATCCGTTCGAGAAATTCACGTGGCCGCATTTCTCGCACTTTCCGCCGGTGGTTTGGTGTAAGTGGTCGTAGGCCCTGTTAGCGTGGTGTCAGTGTGATTACCTTTTCTTCTTCAGGGAGACTTGATAGGGAAAGGGGAGAGAAAAGTTTTCGTACGCAGCCATTTCATCACCTGTCATCTCGCAGTCGACTCCTTCGACGAACACGCCGCAGCCGAGGCCGGCGTTCTTGCCGTCAGTGTAACATGTTCCTGAATCCGTGTCGCGGTCCTTCGTTCTATTTGACACAGTCTTGTTAGCAACGCGGTGCAGACCATAGGGAGCTTGAGGGTTGAGGGGGAGACGTTACCCGTATCTGTTTGTTTCGACCAAGAACGCCTTGGCCATGTCGCAGAAAGAGCGCAGGGGCGCGAATGAACTGCACCTAATCGAACCCTTGCAATCGAAGCCTGTTTCTGACGGGGCGGGAGGCTTTGTTGTGGTGGTGCTTGTTGTGGTCGTGATGGTGCTGGTCGTCTTTGTCGAACCCGACATCGCCACCGAGTCCCAGCTGGACAGCTTGCTCGACAGTTTCGACGCGATTGAGTCATAGTTGACGTTCGTAGGGGCCGGGAACAGTCCCTCGGTCTGGGTTTGGGTGATGCTGTTGCTCGAGATGGTGGAAGTCGTCGTGGTTGGCCGGGCTGAGCAGGCCGTGATAGTCTGACAGTGCGTCGACGTAGTCGTGGTGAGCGTACTGCTCACCTTCCGGCTCTGCACATACTCGGTGCAGGCCTCCGCCTCAGTCTCCTCGGTGCAACCATCGTCCTCGCCACCGGGTACGCAGCCGCTCCCCGTACACACCCCGTACTGACAGTTGCTGCCCGAGCAAGTCACCTCGTGGCAGCTAGGCAGCGTGCATAAATGGTCAGTGCCACAGCCGACGCCCATACACCCGAAGGAAAAGCAGTCCGTCCCGAAACATATGCCAGAGCCGTTACAATGCGGGCCCGTACATCCGGCCTTCTGGCAGGAGGACCCTTTGCATCGGCCGTCAGAGCCGCAGTCCTTGCCGCTGCAGGCCGCAGTGTGGCAATGGTCGCCCGTGCAGATCCCGTCGTGGCAGTCGTCGCCGTCACAGCCGACGTAGATGCATTTCGGCCCCGTGCACTTTCCATTATGACAGTCGGGCCCGCGACAGCCGGGCTTGGAAGGCGGATTAGGATCCTGCGGGTCGTAGAAGTTCAACCCGCCGTCGGCGCAGTCCCTCTCGCACTGGCCGGCGCAGAATAGGTGGCATTGATGGCCACAGTGGGCGGTACAGAGGGGAGCGGGCGGTCCGACCTCAAAGGTGACCGTGGGGAAGGGGTTTTCGCCGGTGGTAGTGGTCCAGGGGAATGGGGGTGGTGTGATAGTGCGCGTTACTGGAGTTATTCCAGGCGGCGTGGAGGAGAGGCCGTTGGTGATGTAGAAGGGCGGCGGAAGGACACTGCTGGACAGCTCGTACGCTGTGTTCGTGACATTCTCCGTGATATTCCAGTTCCAGGCGTCGATGGCTGTTGCCACCATCGCCGGGATGCTCAGCGTGGTGGTCTGGATGGTACGGGCATATGTCGTCGTGGTGGTGACGGCGCCATTGGACCCGGTGACCACGGTGGGAGTTAGCCAGGCGACCTCCAGGGCGGTGACATACGAAGGGAAATTGATAGTAACGGGACTCGGCAGCGTCAATGGGGGGAATATGAAATTGCAAGGGGGCACACAGGCGATGGTTGGGTTGGTGCCGGTATAGATCTCCTGCCCGATATACACATTGCCCGAGCCACTGTCTGAGCCATCGGTACTAGCTCCGGCCATACCAGCGTTGGGATCCATATGGGCCAGATCGGACTTGGTTCCTGGGCCACCGAGATCCAACGCCCAGGCGAAGGTGCCTGACAGACAATGTGCGTTGGCAAAGTCGCGTTTCTGCAGGAGCGTCTTGGCGTTGTCGTATGAGACCCTGATAGTCGTATATCAGTGTGATGTTGCGAGCAATGGATCAGCCATCTGAGTTTACCATTGATTGTCATTCCAGGCCATCCAGTTCACCCCGGCCGTGGCATCGTATGCCACATGCGGAGAGGACTTGTCTAGGATCCGCGCAATCTCGTAATCAGAGAGGATACCACTGGTTCCGGTGCAAGTCCCAGGGTTGGCTCCACCCGTGCTACCTTCAAGCCCAGTGTCATTTGCAAAGGCACATCCGGGTGTATTGCAAGAGGCGTCTTTGAGGGTGAAGGAGCGGCCGTAGAAGCCAAGACCAAGGGCGACCTTGGCAGGGTCAATCTTGTTGCGCCAGAGAAGATCCAAGCCGGCGGCGATCTCTAGCTCCCCGTTAGTACTGGCATGCAAAGAACGTCAGAAAAGAGCCAGGGAGTGCGCACCGGTGAGATTGGTATGTGGGTTGACCACTGAGTCAGTCCACTTGCTGCTGCCATCCCATGTGCCGTGTATATCATAGCTCATGAAGTTGAACCAGTCCACATATTGGCTCATGCCCGCGATGTCAAAGCCCTTGAGGTACCCTGCTTTGTGTCAGTGGCGCCAACATCAATCGGGATGATCAAAGACATACAATAAGACGAAGGCAGCGTGGCCGTGATCATATACTTGCCCGCGAAGGCCGTCTTCATTTCACCCAGCAGTTTGACCAAATTAGCTGTGTCAGCCGCAGTACCGTCTAGCAAGTCAGTATCAGCCACGGAAATGGATCCCAAGGAGAATGGGGGAAGAGGAAATACCTCGGTCCTCGGCGGCAGGATACTCCCAGTCGATATCAATGCCATCAAATCCGTACTGTTGCATCATGGCAATTGACGATGAGATAAACGCGCTTCTCGTGCCAGGGAAGCGAGCCATGTCCGAGAAGACCTTCCCACCCGCATCCCAGCCACCGACGGAGATGAACGTCTTGAGACCAGGCTTGCGGTCTTTGAGGGCATTGAAATCGACGTAGAACTCTTCGTCCCAACTGTTCATCGTTGTGATTTTTGAGGTGGACGCGTCGATCAGCGCAAAGGAGTAGTAGAGATGCTATCACTGCCATAAGCCACTGATACGGTAGGACAAGGAGTAGGACACGCACCGTCCACGGGGCTACGTTGATGTCGCTCGGCTTCACGACATCGCACGGCTTTTTAGGGCTCCAGCTTTCGTAGTAACCCATATAGCGGGTATCACTGGATGTCCCAGCGCAGGATCTAATGACCGGGAAGGAAATAAGATTAGAATGACCGCTCGAATTGCAGATTATTCCATGATGATAGACGACTCACGGACGATTCACCGCGTCACATCCATTCTGGCAGCCACTGCCACAGAACTCGGCCGTAGTTCCGCAAAATCTATCCACAGTGTCAGTAATTGGCCGGCAAATCCAAGCAAAAATGGCAGGAATATACCCAAACTTTGAACAGCAGACGTTTAACGGACAGGTTTCGCTTCCTTTCGGGGCATATTCTGGAAACTCGTCAGCTTTCTGTCCATCTGAAGGCGCCTAGAGAAGAGCTACATACGACCACACTCCGCAACCCTATCACAGCCTGAGATGCAAACGTCCTTGCCGCAAAAGTCTGGGCCGAAGCCACAATAGCCGGCCTTGCTGCAGCACCCTTGGTAGCAAGGAGAGTCGGCGGAACATGTTCCTGACTCGAGCGCCTGAACGGGTAAGAAAACCAGCAGGCCAAGTAGTCCTGCCCATTTCAGGGTCAGCATCTTTAGGTTGTAGTTGTCTTGCTGATGAGAAAGTTCTGGTGGGACACGGCTGTGGGCTTTATAGACAGACTCCTTGGCCCGAGACTTTCGAAGGTAGTTATTTTACTATACCACTAAGTCAGGCATTAGACGATGAATGCGACGTCGGAAATTGAAAACCACCATGAATAGACTAGATCATTGTATGCATCGCCACTGGCAGGGATGAGAGCTTGGCTTGTGTTCCCGGTCCACAAGGTTAGGGCAGTACTTAGTACCTGACTAGTGGGTTAATCCGACGGAGACTACCTGCAGGCTTAAAATGCGCCTAAAATAGCGCATGATGAATGCAGGTCACATCGACCACGGGCCACGAAATTATAAGCGGAGACGAGATGTAACATCGCCAAGTTAGTGCCAGGATGTAATTGACTCAGGATTTAAGTTACGAGGATGAAGGCCTGTGTTGGAAGACTATGCTATTCTCCACTATCGGTTGTCCTCCTTGGAACAACAGGGTTCGTCCACGGGGTTTATAGGACAAGCTCAGTCTGACATCCAAGGCTCAATTGCTGCTACTCGCCATCTTGAGAATCTGTGTTATTTGGTCCGTTCGCTATGAAGCTTCATACCGTTCTCCTGACCCCTTTGGGCCTTGCTTTCGTCTGCAATGCCATCCGGGCGAACAACCTCCACAGCCTTCAAGACACAGGCAATCAGACAACTGTCCCTTCACCTCTCCTGATGAAGCGTGTCTTCACGGACAACAAATGCCGTGGCAAACAAGCCGGCTGGATCTCGCAGGCTTTGGTCGATGCACCTGTCGCGGTAAGTCCCTCATGCTGAGGGTTCTCCTAGTATCAATTCTAAGAAAAAGAAAAATGAATAGATCAATCGCATGATCGACCGCAGCAAAGGACTTATCGACTTCCTGAACAGCAACTCGAAGGAGCTGCCATCGGACAAATTGGTTGTGTCGACGCTGCACACGTTCGAAGCCATCTTTGGCCAGGTATGGTGGCAAAGTCGCCCCCAGGACAATCAGGATGGGGCAGATAGAGTGAAGAAACAAATCGGTAGAGATCCCCTCTTTTGCCTTGTTTTCATCCTGACAGTGGACTGAGTGGGTGGTGCATAGATCGTGCGACGAAGCTTGCCGCCGCGCTCAGCAGCAACGTTGGGCCTCCAATCTGGGAGTTCTACTGTAACGACAATTTCCTGGAAGATGATGACCCGTTCGGCGATGGACGTATGTATCCTTCCCTTCTCTCCTCCTTTGATCCTTTTTGACCGCAGTTCGCGTTGGGCTGAGTTTCCGACAGTCCTCCAGTACGAATACTGGGACAGCCGACCCTTTGATCGAGGCGGACAGACCACCCGCAACTTCAAAAATCTTCAAGGCAACTGCCGCGATAACAAGCTCGGACTTGTGGCTTACCTAGAGCCCTCGATTGGTGCTGGAACAGAGTCTATCGTGTTCTGTCCAAATGCGCTGGATAGGTTCTCAGGCGAATCGCTCAAGAGCGTGCGCGAAAAAGCCTACAGCAGGGGGGAGAGGAACCTAGATAATATCCGCGACAATGTTCTGGCAATGAACTTGTTACATGAGTTGTCACATTCGAGCCTGGTCCTTGGGAAGGATGAAACAGGGAAAGATAATTTTTATGGTGTGTTGTTCCTTCTTTTCCTACGTGGAGTGAATGAGTGCTGATTGTTGGTAGTGGATACGCCATACTCTCAGGGCATTAACGGTGCTGCGTACGGATGGGAGTGCGTGACTGAGATCAATGAGAGTGAGGATGCGGAGGCGGAGAACAATGCAGATAGTTTTGCCTTTTACGTGACTGGTATGTGACCTTTTTCTGGCTGCTAACTCTGGGACATAGGCTAACCGGGTCAGCTATGTATCTTGACAAGAATGATTGGTCGACTGGGGTGGCAGCAGATCTATGATAATACTGCATGTAGGATAGGTGAGAGGGACAATAGAAACAAGGCATCAGTGTTAAAAGTAGAATCGGTTTCTTATCAGCCTCACTCGCTTTTCTAGTGTCTGCATAGTAAGAATCGATAGTAGTGAAACCTGAATTCATTACACCATGGGTGTATGAGCTACTCGAAGAATCATCCTAAATTGAGCCAATGCAGATGTACTACAGAATCCCTGGACCCGACATTATTTTTGACACACTCCATAAGCCCGCACGAGCAAGCGCCTGCTCATATAGATCATCTTCAATCGGATACTGTTGGGCATGGCATCGTAATCGAACGATATCGACCTTGCCAGGCCGACAGGCAACCAACCGACAGGTATACAGGAAAATGGGATAGGTGGGCGAGGTTGAATTTCTGTAGTCTTCGACGGATGGTTCCCACTCGCCCACTTTGATGTCAAGCGCCGTGAAGTGCGACCAAGGAACCGTCGTTGAACCGGCGAATTGTTCATAATATAGCTTTTCCCCTGCCACGTAGCGAAACGCTTCTTCAGCGACAGCTGCATTGAGCCATGAGTCTACTAAGGGTGCATGGCCATTCGTTCTAACTTCGCCGAAGGGGAAGTTCGAGTTGAGCTCTAGATGCTCAAGACTGGGAAAGCATGCCGCTCCACTGAGTACGTCGTAGGACTAGGGTGATCGATTAGCGGGTCTGTGTCATGATAGTGAGTGCCCCGTGGCTTTTACACACCAAGTGACCCTTGAACTGCAAGTCGATGCCGAGTCTTTGCAGCTGGGGAAGTGCACTAGCGAGGTTCTGGAGTTCTTCGAAGGCGAAGAGGCATCTGATCTGCTCCTGGTCCCTCATGTTGAAATTAGTCTGCCGGAATCGCAGACGCCGGATGTGGGGGCCATGGCGAGACACCAAAAGGGGGAGGATACCCTTGGACAAGTCGTAAGCAGTGAAGGCTGCTAAGGCATTGACGCTCTGCAGGAACTTGTCCAACCGGCTGTATAGGACATCCGAGATATCCGGAGATGTTCCATCACGGATTCGCAGTGCTAGCGATGTCATATCGAGGATCTTTCCCGTAAAGAGCGTAAGAAGCTGGAGCGATTCTGCCCCACCATCTAGACCCAGATGTCTTATGTGATGACACTGGACCCATTCATTCACGCGCTCGGATTCGACGGTGAAATTCGTCAGGCAGAGAGTGCGCAGTGGGGGCATGCTGTCTCCAGGGCGAAGAGAGAATATCGGCGCTGAATCACCTTGCGAGCGGGTCAGATATTTCATGTCGAGCCGATCTAGACATGGTAGCGCCAGCACCATAGGCTTCAATCCATATAGATCTTCCTTCGCATAAGAAGAAACGCTGACAGAGCGTATACAACGCAACCCATCTTTGAACGGAGCAACGAGTAGGTAATACGGCCAGCCTTCAAAGTACAGGCCAGGCACCAATTGACGAGCATTCAGATGCTGCAACAAACTATCGGGAATGAGAAAGCGCCCGCGCCATCTGTTACCGCGTCAGCTATCGGGCTCATTTGGGGCATTTCACCGAGACTTCACCTGAGAACCACTAGTCGTGGCAGCTTCTCCACGAGAGACACCAGTAATGGCGACAGAAGCGACGGGGTATCCTCCGCGGGGTTATACAGAAAGGAACCCGATACGATGAAGATACGAACACACCAGAACAGCTCAGCCCCCGCTTCCTGAAGATCCTGTAGCATCTGACGTCCCGTGTCGCGCTTTGGACGGAAGTGGAGATGGAGGGTTTTGAACAGAATGGGCAGTACTAGGCGACGAAAGCCTCGGCAGGTCAGATTGAGGGCCTGTAGAGTCGAGTGAGAGTCCCATCGTAGCTGCATGGTTCAAAGCATTACTATAATTTCTTGTCATGTGAGATGAAACACATAGGAACTCACGCAGTCTAGTATGTAATCCCATATTAGCGTCGGGATTGGCGGGATGGCCCCCAAACTCTCGTGAATCATGGCTCAGGGTGGTCTTCTACAAGTCGAGGCACGTATGGTTAGGTAGTGGACCAGGAATTAGCACTCGATAGTTGCGGCACGGCAGGAACACGGCGGATGTTGGGGCCAAGGCTAATTAATGCAGCGCCTTTTTAAGGGACTGCCAAGAGGGTCGAGACTGCCAAGAGAGTGCTGGGGAGAGGAAAGACGTTCATTGTGGGTTGTTCCGGCGGCGATGGTCGTCTAGTTTGCTCTAAATCTTGGACTAATGCAAGATTAGTTCAAGACGCCGGCGGCCTGGCGGCCTGGCGGCCCGGCGTTGCGTTCACTACCTAGGTTACTAGTGACTACTGTGGCTCCGCGGCTCCGCGGCTCCGCCTAAGCCAGGCACCCTGCATGCCAAGGCTTTTGGTCTCCTCTCCCGGTCACTTAAATAGAGCACAATGCATAGGATCCGAAACTAATTACATGATAGGGTGACATTCAACCCGGAAGACAGATCCTTTCCTGGTGGTCCGAAAATCCTGACAGTTTGGTAGCTTGCCTCGAGCATGTTTACTAGCGCATACTCTTTACAATGCCATGATCCATTATATCACTCCCATGAGGCTCGTCAGGCACGAGTAAAAATGAGTTCCGACGTATTAACCACCTGGACATGGGCCAGCATATTGCCACCCTGCATCAACTGATACACAGTTGCATCCTCTAATCCATACTCGACACCCGCAGCCTCCGCCACACAGCCCCCAAATTGAATCGAATTGAACCCTGTAAACGGGACCAAGTTGTTCTCCGACTGAAAGTCCTCGACCACCCACTCGGCATTCACCCCCTGCAGGGTTGCTGTGCTCTTGGTCGCGCTCACCGTCGTGGTCACCGACTGCCCACTTGTCTGGTTCTCAACAATGCAGATGCCCCGTTTGGGAGAGGTCGCATTGACCGATGCAACAAGAACATCACCCGGGTTGACGACGAACTCGTCGTAATAGAGCGCGATATTCGGATACCACTCGTGCCATGCATCGGTGTAGGGCTTGCCGTCAATGATATAAATCTCAACTCCGGTTTGGAGAATGGCACTCGTGTGTGTTGCACCGTCGATGCCGACCCAGGCCGAGGCGGCTTGATATGAAGTTGAGTTGCCTGCTGGAGTCGGAGTGGGCACGATAATGGTCGCTGCGACGTAGGTATAAGTGGCGCTAGCTGGTGGGCTCTCACGGACAGCACCAGCCCAGTTGGAGCTGAGGGAACCTTGCACGATGTGCTCGACGGAGCTCAATCCGAGCCTGGTTGATGAAATATCACGATGCTTTTGCAGGGGCCGTGAGCCGTGGGGGCGCCTGACCGAATGTCCTCTCCGCGCCAGATCTGGCTGCTTCATTTCCGTAGCCAGAGCCATGCCAAGGGCCAGAGAGGCAATTAGGTAAAAGCACCAGTTCTTCATCATGGGAGCCAGGGGTTTGTGCCAATACAGGAAGACTCAAGCGCACCGGGAAGAAGCGGAGTAGATTACCTGGGAGGAAAGTGAGAGAGTAAACAAGCTAGATAAATCTAAGTCATTTGGGATACTACATGTATCCACATTGCCTAACCGAGACATATCCGATGAAGTTACGTCGGTGTATGCGGGCTCTACCGACGGCTTTTGGGGTTCAATGGATCCAATATACCTGATCCAATCTCCCTCCCAAATGCAACCCAATTGTCCTATTGGAAACCAAGTCCTGGTCAAGGTTAGCGTGACGCAGCTACTCGTCGCTATTTGCATAGTCTGCCATAGTCACGCTAGCTGTCAACGGTGTGGTACCAAAGG
Organism: Penicillium sp. PF1803; assembly: GCA_023626575.1. Lineage (NCBI taxonomy): Eukaryota > Fungi > Ascomycota > Eurotiomycetes > Eurotiales > Aspergillaceae > Penicillium > Penicillium sp. PF1803. The sequence goes on from JAMAGZ010000301.1 coordinate 12,226, forward strand.
CAACATTAGTCCGTCTAGTAGAAGGACCCATTTTATGGGAACTGCAACTCTTGAATCCGACCAGTACCTACGGTAGCTTGTGCATGGCCTGTCTGGAACAATCGTCCGGTGTACAACAATCAGTCATTAAAGCCGATTGAACCCGTCTATATAAGTGTACATCTCGTTGCATCTAGAGTCAGGAAGTAACATACACAGTATACAGTACCTTTGTCCGACTCAGCAGCAGCAATGGTCTCGTCTCTTCTCCTTCATGCCTTCATAGCGGCCTTGGCTAATGCTGGCGTTGCAAAGCGGTGGTCGAACGGCAGCTTTGCTACTGGAGACACTGATCCTAATGTTACCACTGCATGCACGTACTGGGCCAACAACATTGCGCCCGGGGACACCTGTGCCTCACTCGAGAAGTACTTTGGGATCACAGGGGACCAGCTTACCTCCTGGGTAAGTCTTCCTGTTCTCAATTGCATGAGTTGAGACACGGTTTCTGAGTGAAGTAGAACCCATCACTTTCCAGCACAAGCTGCCTCCTCGTTGTGGGAAATTCCTACTGCGTTGAGGCACCAGCTGTGAAGCCCACGACGACCTTATCAACGACCACTGCGCAATCAACTTCGACGACGACTACGACAACGAGCACGACTCAAACCACAACAACCACCACTGGCAGTGCTTCCGGTCCTACGCAGACCGGATTGGTTGCCAATTGCAATGCGTTCTACCTCGTAAAATCCGGCGACACCTGTTATACTATTATGAATAACTATGGCAATTTCACCCTAAGCCAGTTCTACTTATGGAATCCGTATGCTTTGCTCTCAGGATCTGTCTCTCCGTAATATGAACTGACCACCCGTCATGCAGGGCCGTGGGGACTTCCTGCTCCGGCCTCCAGCCAGATTCCTATGTGTGCGTGGGCGTCGTGGGTTCATCCAGCACCACCACCGATCCCGGCACGGTGACCACGACAACCACCACTGTTGATAACGGGCCTACGCCGCAGCAACCTGGCATTATTGCTAAATGTAAGCCTTCATCCTCAAAGCACACATGAACTCAACGCATATTGACCAAAATGCAGGCAACAAGTTCCACCAGGTGGTCGAGAACGACAGCTGCCAAACAATCGCTAGCAGCAATGGCATCCCCCTACCAGACTTCTACCGCTGGAACCCATCCGTGGGAGACTCCTGCGGTTCCCTGTGGCTAGGCTACTACGTCTGCGTTGGCATATCGGGATCCGCAACTACTACGGCCACATCGAATCCCACGACAACAACTGCCGGTGTTCCGAGTCCCACCCAGCCCGGTATGGTCCCTGATTGTAGAAGCTACTACCAGGCCAAGTCCGGCGACACCTGCAGCAGCATCCTCACAGGCTACTATTCTTACCTGACGCTGGCCCAGTTCGTGAGCTGGAATCCGGCCGTCGGCACCGGCTGCTCGAACATGCAGGTGGGCTACTATTACTGCATGGCCACGGCTGATCTTGGCTCGCAGCCTGGCACCATCAGCACCTGCAAGAAGTACTATCGCGTGAAAGGCGGAGACTCATGCTGGTCGATTGAGCAGAATGCTGGTATCACCGCTGAAAGCTTCAACACGTGGAACCCGGATGTTGGGTCAACTTGTACAAAGCTCTGGGTGGGCTATTATGTCTGTATTGGAGTCTAACTTTGGTTGCGGTTTGGTTGCGGCGAGGAAAGGGCTGTTCATGGGACGTGAGCTTACTGGGGTGGGGTAGTGTACTGGGGAGAGGAGACTGGATGGGACTTTACTTGACGCTAGTCAGTGCCACACGAGACATTGCTGTTACAGTAAACTCCCGTTTTCGGCACAACCAGGTTAGGCACACTTAGGATGGGGGCCCAGGGAGCAACAGCTGTCGACGGTTCAGATACGTGGGGAGGTTTCCATCCGTGCTGAAGTCGGTAGTGCTCTTAGATGCGATGTAGCCTTCGCCCGATCCAGCGGCAAGGCGATTCACAACACTGGAATGTATCCTGGTGCACCTATAGGAAAGGCACGGCTGAGATAGGCTCGGTTGGGAGCACTAGATCTTTTGCAGATAGAATACGGTCGGGAAAATTCTGGAAATATAAGAGGACCTCCCTCGGAAGGAACTGCGCCTTATCGGGGCTTTTATGATGGAGGCGGAGATGTCGATTTACCTGTGCATCGAACACGGCGCACTGGCATGGTCGGCAAATCATTACATAAAATGGGGCATGATAGTGGAAAGTCTCGCGGAGAGCCTCGATTTCGGGGCCAGCTGGGAGCTGTGTGGCTAGTTCTTCGGCCGTGATCTCAGATTGTCGAGTAGAAAGAGATGAGAGTACCGTGGGGAGATGCCGCCATAACCCTTAGTCAGCGAATTTTGATCTGGCAGAATCTCGATTTTGGCTATTCTTTTAGTTTCATTCACACACATTTTACCATGTAATTATATACGAATCAACTGCATTGCATACTATATACGAATCTCACGATTACTATTGCCTTACTTGCTAATTCTCCCAATTTCCCTGTGTTGGCCGCTCGCAGATTTGAAAGATTGGTGAATTGCCTAATTGTGTATGTAAGATTGCCCGCTGCCTAAGCTCAAGATAGATTGATTTGTATGGCTGAGCTGAATCATCCCTCGGCGGAGGATTCAATGGGTTAAACCCCATGTCTTCTAGCTGGTGCATACACCTATACCCTAGTACATATTCTATTCAGCCCTCGCTCGAATTACTCGTTGTCTGATTGGTCGAGCGGCCTGCTTCATTGGGTCATGCTCCCGTCCCGCTAAGGTGCGTGTCCGTAAGTATCGCGGGAGCATTTTACTTCGAGGGTGCATGTCCTTATAACTCTACTCCGTAGTTATTACGGATTCTAACGGTCTAGTTCGATTAAATAGTAGCGATTAGAATGTTAGGACCGGCGTACTAGCGGGTCCTAGTAGGAATGAAGAACTAGAGTGAAGGAATCTAAGGGGGTGCGTCTGTATTCAGAGACTAATCGCTAAGAAGCCTTAGTTCAGGTTAGGTTATCTTAAAGGTGAACTATAAAGTATAAAGTACTAAAGGTAGTAACTAAGTAAACTAAATGATTAATCGTGAAGAACTAAATATATAATAGTAAAAGAGAGTCCTTATATATCTAGTCCTTCCTATTAGGCGATAAGTCGAAACTCATCACTAATATGCTAAGGATTATCGCTAATACAGTGACTGCCCATAAGTTTTAACAACACCCAGGGACCCACTCTCAGACCGCCTGTATTAATTATAGACCGCCTTCTGCAAACGGGTAGCCCAAAGTCGAGTGTCAAATAGGCAGCTTAGGTGGAGGAT
>JAMAGZ010000302.1:0-16452 GCA_023626575.1 Penicillium sp. PF1803
CCGCAGTTAGAACTAGGCAAGTATAACCCGTGAACGTTCTAACTCACAGTGACCGGTCGGCTCCGCGTAACAAATATCCCGTGCTATCCTTATAAGAATAGGAAACTTATGCTTATACTCTTTCTAGAATGCTCGGGGCTTCTATCTCTTAATACCCCGAGTAAGATACCTTATAATCTTATCATCTTTAGCCTTTAAGAGCTTATCCTATAGCTAGTTCTAAGAAGCATAAGTAGTATTAAGATTATAATAATTATCCTCTAGGGCCTCTCTAGTGATATCTTATAAGACCACGGTATCTAAATCATAGCGAAGTATCTCTTTGTATCGATAAAACTCTCGCTTAAGGACTCTATAATAGTGTTTAATATAATTAATTTTACCTTACTAGTCTATTAATATAAAATATCGAAGTTTCTTTAATAGGCAAAGGATTATTATAAGTGTATAGATATCACTATATAGTTCGTAATTAGTGATAGTGTAATACTTTAAGAGCTTCGTTTTTATAGTCTAAAGAGCCTAGAGTATACGTTTCTTCTAGATAACTCCTTTATTCTTTAACTTACTCTTAGCTTTATTAAGATAAGAGAAAAGCTTATTATAAATACTATAGATATTATATATAGTAATATCTCTAGTCTTTAATAATATAGTAGTAAAGTTAAAGAAAGGCTTTATAAGAAGAAGAAGAAGATATTTAATCTATTACCACTCTTCTTAGTTAAGTTTAAAGTAGAGATACTAATAATCTATATAATACTAATCATAGAATAGTTATAGCCTTTTAGCACGATTAAGCATTAAAAATGTTAAGTTCTATTAGGTTTAGATATCCTAAATAGGGATTAAACGAGGCTCTTTAGTTTATAGAGCTATAAACGCCTCCCGATATTATAGGCTTATATTAATAAAGACTATAAGACCTCGGATCTTAGACGTTCTTATTAGAACGGTCTTAAAAGACTTAGGAGGATAAGAAACTTACCTTCTTTAACGTATCCGTAATTTATCTAGTTAAGCTAGGTCGTTTTACCTAAAATAAATAAGTTTATTTATCAGACCACTCTAGCTTAATCTCTTTATTAAGTGATATCGCTTTTAGCTTCCTAAGAAGCTTATTTAAGCTTAACTAGATAATATACGTAATATATAGAACTCGTAAGATTAAGGTATCTAATTAGCTCTATAGCTAGATAGCCTCTTAGACATTTATTATTAAGGTGTTATTCTTCGTTATATTATCTATAGTCACGGATAATACGCGCTCGGTAATCCTATGATTAGCTAGAAGCTAAATCACTATTTTACTTAGATTCTTACTAGTATATAATCTATAAAGATGCTTAAATCTAAGAAGAACTTTATAGTAATTCTAATTATAATTAAGGAAGTAACCTATAATAGCTATAAATGCTTAGTAGAATAGTAATATCTAGTAATTAAGCGCTATTAAAAGGCGACTCCTATCTAGAAGACTTCTAAGAATATTCTTCTAGTTACTTTTAACTATAGAGTTAAGATAACGTTATATACTTCGCGTAGATAGAATATTAACCTTATCTAGGGCTTACTAAATAACCTCTACTAGGTCCTAGAACTAAGGATACTTAATAATTCGGAAGGGTAGGTAAGCGGTAGAGATAAAGTCTAGTATCGCTTTTACTAGACGCTCCTAGAAGAAGGATAGGCCTTTTAGGGGAGTTAGCTATAGGATAGAATATAAAAGTTAGTAAGAGAGATATTAAGAGTCTAGGTTATAGATTAATATACTATCTATTTTAGTAGCTAATTAACCCTCTAGGTTAGTTTCTAAGTATATAAGCCTACCTTAATATATATATTTATTAGCGATAACCTTACACGGTGATATCTTAGATAAATAAGGGTATAGAGATATATTATATATATAACCTTTAGCTTACTAGTCTTCTTATATATAACCTAATTAAAGTTATCCTAGATATTAGATATCTTTTTCCTATCCTAACGGATAGAGTCTTATATATTAGGCTTTAATCTAAACTCTATAGTTAGCTACTACCTTATAAAGCTCTTCCGGGATTTATCTATCTCGCTACTAAGCCTACTAGAATATAGAATCTAGTATTACTAAAGATAGGGGCTAACTCGAGGAAGCGACAGAGGCGTAGTTAGAGATAAAAATTACGATATAGATATTAATAGAGTTTAGTTACTAATAAGGTTAGAGATATTATCTAAATAAAGTAGATTAGGATTTAGACCTAGATCTAAATTAGCGTAGAAGGAGTACTAGGACTAATAAGCCTATAAGTAAGATATATTATACCTAATTAGAGGTTACCTAGAAATAGGCTTTAAGAGAAAGAGAGAGGAAAACGTATATATTAGACTAGCTAAGAATATTAGGGGTATAGTAATAAGGCATAACTCACGGGTACGTTTGCGATATATCTCTTAACTTTTAATAGTAGTGATGATTAGTTATTACTAATAACTAGGGCGGATATTTAAGGATAATTAAGGATAAGTTACGGATATCCGCACATATATCCACGGGTATCCTTAATTATCCTTAGATATTAATTTTTAGAGAAAATGAAATCGCTAAGTCTATAAAATCAGAACTTCCGACCGAAGTTTCTTTATACCGTTATAAGAAGTATATTTTAGAAAGTTAACATAATATAAAGGTAGGCTTAGACTATTTATTTCACGTTAGATTTACTAGATTTAACTAAGGAATAACGATTTAAATCGTATATACTCGGTTTAACTAAAATATCTTGTACTACTGCTTAGAATAAATATATATTTCTATTATAAAGTACTATAGAACGATAAAACTCACCTATGTCCTCTTATACATGTGGGAAAATAAGATCAATGCAACAAGTAATAATAAAGGCGATATATATTGCTTAATACAAGACATTCCTTAATATTTCATAGAGGAATATGATAAATAAGGTCTTTAGTATAGTCAGGACCGAACATGTGTATCTTTTCTTCTGAAAAATAAATTAGTAAGCTACATAAGTGGTACATGACTACCTCCAAGTAGATAATCAAGCGATATTTATGCTCGTGCGGATATCCTCAAAATATCCTCATATCCTCGCGGATATCCGTGGATATCCTCATTGAGGATATGATATTGAAGTAATATCCATTATCCTCAATTTGTGGATATGGTATATGACCCAATATCCAATAGAGAGGATATGCCGCAGTCTAGCCGCGACCTTAAGCAGGAGATTACTCTCGCTGTTAAGGCCGCTACAGAGCTACTAGCACGGTAGACGGTCTGATCGTTCGCCAAAGCAGCGGCTAGGGCGCTAGGGCTAGCGTATTATTAATCCTCCTATAGCTCGTCGAGCTCTCCTATGCGCCCGGCGGAGGTAGCACGTGACCGCGAAGTGGTAGTCTATCTTAGCGATCGCTCCTAGGTTAGCGTGTTCCGCCGTCTCATAAGCGCAGAACTTACTAAGCGTGTAAATCAGGCCTAGGCGAAGGTAGTAAGGATGAATAGGGCTATACCTCTCGCGTTAGTTATAGTCCTTACCTCGCGCTAGCTAAAATCCGGTGATCTCTGATTCACGATGCGTAATGCGAAGGAAGCCGAGATCATACGAATCTACCGCGATAAGTAGCCGAAAGGGCTTTATAAGACAGCATTCGTCTATATACTAACCTAGGGTGTGATCGTACACGATGTAAATATACGGTCGCTAGGCATTAATAAGGCCTCGGAGACACTAGGATAGGAGAAGATTATTAAGGACCTTCTCGCTATAAATAACTATAATTAGGGTAAGGAGGTAGATATTACGAAGGTTAGCTAGCTACGTATACTAAGTAGGAAGTCGGGCTTACTTATCGTTAAGTTTACTTCCCTAGTGCCGGCTAACGCGGCGATTAATAAGGGGGTCCTTTAGGACTACGATAGCCTAACGGCCGTTATGTATAATAGGGCGGCTCGTGTGCGGTAGTATTTTAACTATTAATAATATAGCCACATAGGATCTACCTATGCTAACGCTATTAAGTGCGTATATTATATAGCGGGCTATTAGTCTCGGGATTACCCTTTAAAGGATACATAAGAGAATAAGTGTGCTAATTACGAGGGTATATACGCTACATAGAGCATAGAGTGTGAAGCGCGTTAGTAGGAGGTAAAGAAGATAGCGGAACTATCGAGGTATAGAGAGAGATATCATTATATTCCGGCTCTATATAGCATTAACTAACCGCCGGCTACCTTACACTCCTCCTCCGCTAGCTCGTGGGGAACACCGAGAGATTCATTATCAAGTGAGGAGTCCTCTAACGAGCTACTCACTAGCGGCGTTAAGAGTAGCGGTCTTACGCTAGCTATACGCCCTAGTAATAAGGGTAAGGGCACCGGCCCTAAGTCGCGAACGGGAACTAACCTATAGGCTAGTTAGTATACACCTAAGGAAAGCACTAAATCAGTAATAATAGCGTTATTAGGTAGAGGGAGGGAGAGACTAAGGAGGGCTTAAAGGGCTTAGTCCTAACTAATAGATACTATCACCGAAGGGAACGGCTAGACCTAGGAGTAGCCTATTATTATTAACTAGCCGATAACTAATAAAGACTAACCAGCGTTCTACTTCTTAATAGCACTAAATAACTTTCGATTTTTAGCGGGACGTAGTTTCACTATACCCCCCCTCGATAAGATCGATTTTTAGCTAGAAGAAACTAGCTTATAAGGTATAGGTAGTACCTAGTCTAGGGCTAACCTAGCTAGGGCGAGGACCGCGAAGGCTAGGGAGGCTAGGGCGAGGAAGACTACTAAGAGGAAGGCTAATAGTGATAACACTAGTATCACGAGGAAATCTACGCGGATAGTAGGGCTAGTAGAGGGAGCGAATTAAGATATCTCTAAGCTTAGCTTAGAGCTTAATAAGGTTAATATAAGAGATCTAGAACGCTAGTTAGAAGCTCATAAAGGCGATCAAGACTACTAGCTATCGTTATCACCGGTATAAGAAGCGCGTAGGAAGCGAAAGCAGCCTTATAGCGAGGATCTATAAAGGGCTAAAGTAAGACTTAATTTAATCTAACTAGGCGAATATGCTATTTATAAAAAGCTTAAAGAAAAGAAAAAACAGAGGGACAGAGTCAGTCCTTAAGTATATTAGTTACGTTATAGATAGAATCCTCTAGAACCTCGTGTGTATAGGGAAAAGGCTGTGTGGTAGGGCTATATAGTGGGAAGCGGGTCTAACCCGTGATAGGATCTATCTCTTAATATTCGCTTAGCCGGGAGACGCAGAATGCACGGCAGGAAATCTTCTCGATCGAACCGCTAATAAATCAGTACACCCGTTAATAACACACACTAAGGGAACTAATAAGTCACGAGCTTAAGATATATTAATATAATATTAATAGGTCGAAAGATATAGTAATAGTATAGTTTCTGCGTAAGAAGGGCGTTATTAGCGCTGATATTATTACTATCTAGGAGCCGTGGGAGAATCCCTTCTAAGATAGCACTCACTGCCTATTAAAGTAGACGCATAAGCTACTATATCCGGCGGAGAGCGAAACGGGGGATAGGGCGAGGGTTTATATATTTATATCGAAGAAGATAGGCGAATACACTCACTCACTTAGCATACTCTCGTGACTACTAGGAGATTCGTATTAAGACCGAGTTATCTAGGGAGCTTCGAATTATTAATGTGTATAACGACTAGTAGCGTAGGGTAGCTCTTCGTCTACTATAGGAGAAGCTACTACCTATCCGTGAGTAAAAAAGGGCTTCCTACCTAGTGCTAGGGGATTTTAACCTATATCACCCGGTATAGGGAGGTAACGATACCCCACGCGATGCGAGGGCGGAGGATCTCTTAGATTTAATAGAAACCGTAGGGCTAGATAACTAATTAGCGCTAGGCACCGTCACACGCGACTAAGCTAGCTCGTAATCCACGATTAACCTCGTTCTAGCCTTATACTTACTACGAGAGATAATAATAGCGTGCGAGGTTAATAAGAGCGTTTATACTAATTTAGATTACCTTCTAATACTCACCTTACTTAAAGCTAACGTGTCGGAAGCTATAGATCCTATTAAACGCTAGAACTAAAAAGCTATAGATATAGAGAAGTTCCTTCCCTTCGCTTTAGCTAACCTACGCATAATATAACTACTAAAAGAGCCTACGCCGCCTAAGATTAAGTACGCTATTAATTACCTCCTTAATATCGTGTAGTAGGTAGCCTAGGTATTAATACCTTAGGTAAAGCCGTTAGCGTAGGCCTACTAGGGCTAGATACCTAAATATATAGAGGTAATTAAGGAGTTATATAGGCACTTCCGGTAGTATATTTATATATACTATAAGGAGGACTAGGTTAAATATAAGTTAGTAAGGAACGCGAAGGGAAGAGTAATTAAGAAAGCGTTGAAATAAGGCTTCTATAAATAGGTACGAGATATAATTAATAAAGGCCCCCACGGCCTTTAGAAAGTATTAAAATAGGCTTAAATAAGAGATTAACTAATAAGTAGTAATATCCCTTCTCTTAAGAGAGTAGATAGAGGGTTAGTAGAGACTTACTAAGAGAAGGTTAACCTACTTCGTTAAGTCTTCTTCCTAAAGCCCCTATAGGCTAACCTCTCTAATATCGATTTAACCTTACCTCTAAATTAATTTAAATCGAATTAGCTTACCTTCCTAACGATCTCTTAGTAAGAGGTACGCGATATAATAAAGTAAGCTCCGCCGGATAAGGCACTTAGTAAGGATAGTATCCTAAACCGCGTATAGAAGATACTAGTAGATAATAATCACGAGTTCGTGGCTATTCTAATAGCTATCTTCGATATATATATACGAATAGGCTATAACCCTCGTTACTTCTAGGCCTCTATCACGGTAACGCTTTATAAGGGCGGCCCGCGCGATTTTTAGTAGCCGAAATCGTATAGGCTAGTTACTCTTCTAAATACCCTTAGTAAGATCCTTAAATCTATCGTAGCTACACGTATTATATAGGCTGTTAAGGAATATAGCCTACTTCTAAAGACCTACCTTAGTAGCCGGAAGGGGATCTTAGTAGATTATATAATCTAGCTAATCATTAACCGTATATACCGCGTATAGGGGCGAGGTAAGAGGGTGTTAATACTACTACTTAACGTAGTAGGTGCCTATAATAATATCTTACATAAACGGCTACTATATAATATAAGGTAACTCTATCTAGGCTACTTCGCGCTATAGATCGTATTATTTCTTAGTAATAGGAGTACTCGTATTAAGTTACTAGGATTCCTCTCGGATAGCTTCCCTATACCTATTAGTATCCTATAAGGATCGCCTATCTCGCTAATCCTATTTTTACTATTTAATATACCGTTAGTCTCGATATATAGTATATATATACGAGGCGGAACGAGTGCTATATACGGCTTTAGCTAGGTAGATAACGTGGCGATTATCGTAGAGTCCGAAACGTATTATAATAATATTAAGCTACTAGAGAAGGTACTTAGAAAAGCAGAATAATAGGCGAAACGGTATATAGCAAGATTTATACCTAATAAGTTTAAATTAATCTATTTTATTAACCCTTAACTAACCGATAATTAAAACGATAACCGTAAGAACGACCGTGAGAACGGCACTACTAACGTATATGATTTCGATAAAGCGCACCCTTAGGGTAATAACTAGACACCTAGTTATCTAGTATAACGACTTATTAATATAACTAATATAATCTACTAAGTATCTAGGTATTTAGCTTAATAAACACCTCGACTTTAATATATATCGGTAAAAGTTACTCGCGAAGGCTAACGGTAGCCTTAAAGCCCTCTAGGCGATAATAGGCTTAGTATAGGGTGCCTTACTAGCGGTAATACGAAAGGTCTACTAGGTAGTGATAGTGCTATAGATACTCTATAGGGTGTCTACGTGATATTAACCTACTATAAGGGCTATACCGGCTAGTGAACTACGACGCACTATTAACGAATTCACTAAGATCTAGAGAGGGGCTATAATTCTTATTAGTAAGGCCTTTAAATTAACTAGTGCGGTAGCACTAAATGTAGAGCTCTTTATTATACTAATATACCTACTTATAGACTAAATCATTTAGGAAACGGTAATACGAATCTAAATAGGAGCCGCGTAGGCCTAACTAGATTATTTATATCGGTAGCGCTCTATATAGGAGATTAAGAAAGGGGGATAGAGCCCTCTTAAAGCCCTTAGGTGGAAGAAGAAGGGTATTCTAGACCCGAAGGGGAGCGTATAGGAGTCACGTAAAGCGTTCGTTCTAGCACTATAGGAGGCACGGATCCTATACGTTATTAACTAGGATATAGAGGCTACGCGAGCCTCTTATAATAAGATTAATATATCCTATAGCCTATAAAGATAGTTATTTTCTCTAACTACTAGGCCGCTATTTAGGCGGTGTAAAACCCGAAGTAATCGTCGGGCTAGTTCGTGCTTACTTCTATATATAACTATATCCAGGCCCTCTAATCGTAAATACCTACATTCGATCAGACTCCTATCGAGATCCGTTAGATCCCCGCATACGTAGGCGTTCCTAGTAATAAAACCGCTAACGCCGAAGCAAAGTTAGCGGTAACGGGAGATAGGGAGAACGGAGCGGAATAACCCTACCCCGAGGGGCCCGCGCCTACTAGTTAAGTCCTTCTAGCATCGACCGCGAAGCGTCGAGTGCGGCAGCGCATTAAAGAGAGATAGGCATAAGAGTAGGCGGAGGAGCGAACTAGTAAGCCGAACTAGCGGTTAGTCGAAGTTTTAGATAAGAAGGTGCTTCGGCTATTCGAATCCCTTTCGAAGCCGTATACCTCCGTGTTAATCTAAATGCGCTCTATGCGGATCGCACTGAATCACTTTCTGTTTAAAATCAAGGCGGTCGAATTAGATAAGTGTTACTATAGCGAGGGGTCTCAAACACTAAGATATATCCTTATACAGTGCCCGTTATACGCTGATCTGAGGAAAACCTTCCTTAATACGATCCGGATGACCGACCTTAGGGATTCGACGGATTATGATATAATCGTATCACACTCGTAGGCCACCCGCTACGTGGCCGAATTCATGCTTCAAACAGGCCTCTTAGGACAGTTCCGTCACGTCGAAATCGAGCCAGAAACGCTATAGGGCGACGAAAACATTCCGCCAGGGTGATCTAGCGACGGTATAGGGGGTGAAGACGCTAGGTAGGAGGAACGCTAAACCCACGGCCACCGAGAGGTCGTGGACGAATACATCCACCACGTCAACACACTAGTCGACAATGAACGCCACGTATCGAGAACGAAGCAGGAGAATGGTACGAATGCTAGAGAAGGATAGCAGGGATGGAGATATAGAGGAAGCAGCAAGCCATGGTGAGGGCTTTGAGGGCGTTTTGGTACTGTTTTTGGGCTGATTTTATATGGCAAGACGCCGTTCTCCTATGTATTTACTGTTTCATGTGTGTGTGCTGGCGTTCAGATCACTCTTGCTTCCGCCGGAGGAAGCGCCTGCATAACCATTACGCCACTAGTTAGGTTGCAACAGGTTAATAGAGTGTTGATTGATTGATTGATTGATTAGCCTGAGGAAGCCACCGATCAGAGACCTCTACCCCCCGCACTCTTACTGTTACTCTTCTCCCTCTCCCCATGGAAACTTCATTTGATTCATTCAAGATTCTCAAATTCATATCAGATATCGTGTACGCTTCGGCGTCTCATTCGCACCGGAACTTTGCTAACCGCATTCAATGTACCAAATCCAAACCCTCTCATATCCATTTTCAACGATCGAACGTTCTTCAAAACGTCACAGTCGAATATGGTCACCATCATTGCCGTTGTCAAAATGATTTCACGTTTCGCAAAGTGTCTGCCGGGACACATGCGAGGGCCTCCACCATAAGGAATCCATGACCCTTCGACATCATCTATGGCGAATATTGTTTTGGAGGTGTCATGAGAACATTTCGAATCGGTCGAAGTAGATGGCGTTTGCCTTGGGCACTTCTTCGGTCCACTTTGCTCATCGCCGGCCACTTTGATGAATCTCTCAGCCCAGAAGCTATCAAGAGGGTGCTCGTTATTCACTCCTGTGTTCCACGCCTCAGTATCCATGTGCGCCGGGGTAGAGCTCACGAGGAGTGTTTTCCCCGTGGGGATGCACCAGTCCCGTATTTTCAGGCCGTACTTTTTTGGTGCTCGCACTATGAAGATGTGCACACGCAGTCTTAAGACTTCAGCATAAATAGACTGTAGAAGTGGCGACTAGAGTAACTTGTCGATATCGAATATTGTCTCGGAATTGCCGTTTTCACAGGTTTTGACCTCCTCTCTGACCTTTTCTAGGAGAGACGGGTCTTGGAAGATCTCTATGACTGTCCAAAAAGCCGCCACAATTGAGTTGCGTGTTGATCTGTTGAATTTATTGTCAGACGGGCCTTTCGACGACTGGAAATGTGAACGTACGCCCAGATTGCCCCAAAATCCTCGGATGCAATTGCATCATAATCCATACCATCCATCTCCATGAAGACGTCTTGTCGGTCCCTAAAGAACTTACTACCCCAGAAAGGGTCATCCCCGCTGGAATCAATGAAAGACGGCACAAAATGCTCTCTCGCAAAGGATTGCCAATCTTTGATCGCGTCAAGAAGCCGTTCCCGAGTTGCGTATACCTTCGGTGCAAGAAATTTGGGGGTTCCTTTGAAAAGAACGTCCAGCTCACGATCAAGCTGCCATAGATCCACCAGGAAATTGGGGCTTCGCTTAAGAAGATATTCCCCACAGAGAGCATCCATCAATGCGGCTGAAATTGTTGTTTCAAAGAAGGTCAGGAAGTCTGGCGATTCCTCCCACTGTGAGCCGATTTGGTAATTCTTTAGACGCTTTGTCACATTGACTTGATACCGTCGCCAGAATGATTTAAGGCCGTTGCCTCCGAGGAATGCGGAAATGGTTTGATATGATCGATAATCAACACGATTCCTGGCTTCCACAGTGCTTCCGGGGTATGGGCGATGGCTGCCCCCGGAGTCATCTTTATCATATATCTCGAGAGCCTTCTCGGACATGCCAAAGGCATTCCGCAAACTAAACTTATGAAGAAAGGTTGAGATTGATACCCCGGAGTTTTTGAATACATCCTTGATATTATCTGCTCCTTGAACGAGATATAAATCCATCGAAAAGAAGGAAAGACGGATTGGGTGGGGCATCTGAAACATCCTGCCCATGGCTTTCAGAAATTGTTGCCAGAAAAGAAGGGGAGCGGCTCACTTTGATGTCATGAAGAAATGCATTGGATTGCTACACAAATACTCAACCATCGATGGAATAACGCCAAACAGAGGAATCCATTGAGGCATAGCTGGAGGCTGTTTATTCGGTGACTCATCTTGTATAGTTGAGTTGAATTTCATGCGCATCAATGCCTTGTTGGCCAAACAAAGAACGACGACCGCTGGAATACACAAGACTAAAAGATTGACCCATAATAATGACCTCGAGTCAGCGTTGTTCAAGTTTCTCCAAGTGGTTTCATTCATGTCGGGCTTTGTGGAATAGAACAAAGTCCTTGAGAAGCCTAAAAGACTGTCGTTGAACCTATCCAAGTCCATTTTCATCGACAACGTTGGATACCACACCAAAGTATGCTTGTATCTCAAATGGTACTGGAGAAAATTAAAAAACTTTCGTCCTTTCCAACACTGATGAATCGAAAGGATTAAATAGGAAAACGGCTTAGTTTGAATGAATAGATAACACTAAGAGCGGGGATTTCTTCCGGTCCTGCCAAATCTACATGCGATGAGTGGCCGTAGTATCTGACCGGGCTACGCTTAAAACGTAAAAATATTTTATTAGCTGCAGCAGAACCTGACTGCTTGCTTACCAACTTCTGCTACCCTGTAATTAAATAAAGCTAGAAACCGACTAGGTGACTAGCTCTGATTACTGGTAGATGACCGAAAAGTGTATGACTTTGAAAAATACTAGCAGAATCTTCCAGGTTGATTAGAACAGTGAGACACCACTGCTGATGGGGCCTCTGTTACAGGATATCAGATACGAAAGCTAGTATTCCATCAACCCTTACTCCACCAGCGGCTCAAAAGCTCCACCGTTCAATTTGCTTGCATTCGCCATGAGTCATCACTTCCACACTACTAGTTGTAAAGTAGTATTGCAGCCAAAACCTTCAGCCTCAAGTCACATATCATGGACTTATGACGAATCTATGAGGCCGTATTGTTTGACCAGGATCTTGTAGCTATCAGTAAGCACTAGGGTAGACCAGGAGAGGACGCCTTGCACGATTGTCCAGCATCAACGCCAACACGGAGGAGACCGATTAGGAGATCCCGGATCTATACACGACGCAACGGACAGGATCCAGCCATTGGAAGCTCCAGAAGAGTTTGATCCTAACAACGGCCCTAAACAGTAAAACTATTAGCTAGACTGCGAGGAAAATAGCACCGGAGAGTCCGGACCCAGACATCAAAATTACCCATAAGAGACAGCGGCCATAGGAAAGCTGGAAGATGGCCACTACTCGAGCCCCATTGCCCTTTTTGGCAGTGACTTAGCTAAGGACCCCAGCGGGGAAGCAGAAGGCAGGTTGCTATTCATACTGTCGACTGATCTACTAGTCGACCGGAGCCACGCGAGTCGTGACTATCATAAGAGGCCGGAACAAGATACTGAGTACAACAAGTAAACAGCCAGAAAGACCTAGAACGAGTCTCTCAAAGATTTTTATTCTATCAATAGAGAATTACGATGCAGAAATTCAATTAGAAGCCGACGGTAAGGCTCATTATATTATAAACGCGTAGAAATGATCAGGACCTAATTTTTGGTGGAGATTAAAGGATCGAATATTCTGGGGCGAAGAGGAGGAACCCATGTTATTGACACTCATCGATACATAGCATATCTACATAGCACAAACATTTATGATTGGATAAGTTTTACAGAGACATCAGGTGGGTATCAACGCATGTTATTACATGCATCATCCGCAACTTTGGCCAAGTCTCGTTTTTCAATAAGTGGAATTCCTGGTACCTTGTAAATTCCCGCTATTCCAGATCCACATACGCGTGCATTGGGCGTTCGGTGGCTTGCGTTGGCTTCAGAGATGGATTTGACTCGCGGGACTCCTCCGGAGACTGCGAAGTAACATTATTTTGCTTACATGCATTGATGGGGTCGTTTCGGAGTGGTGGATATTGGGGCCTGATTGCGAGAATTGGCCCCGTAGCTTGCAAAAGCACTGCACGCTTCAAGTACTTCCCATTTTCGTGGCCCCAAGGACTATGGCACTAATGTGTTTAATCTGATAATACCACGGAGCACATATTCTCATTATTAACCACACTAGCCGCCTGGGTATTAAAAGGCTATTGTTGGATTGCGTATTGTAAACATATGGTTTTACGCCAATTATAATTTTCATTTCACTTTTACTGTGAGAGTTTCCTAATTTATTCGCCAACCGTCGATAGCTCGATATATTTCTCAGGTTGAAGGCGGGGACTCTTGGGCACTCATCAGAGGCTCCACAGCAGGCATTGGCTTCGGGTTTGCCCAAGAACTGTGCAATGCTGGTTTCAACATCATCGTGCATGGGAAAGACGAGACGGAATTATTGACTGCCCAAACTCAATTGAACGAAGAATTTCCATCCCGGAAAATTAGAACTCTTTTTTATGATGCATCTGAATCCACTTAAACATTAGCCGAGGCCGCGTGCCATGTCCTGCAGGATGCTCGCCTTCGGCTGCTACCTATCCGTGAGCAGAAAGGGGCTTCCTACCTAGTGCTAGGGGATTTCAACCTACATCACCCGGCCTGGGGAGGTGATGATGCCCCACGCGATGCGAAGGCGGAGGATCTCTTGGATTTAATGGAAGCTGCAGGGCTAGATAACTGGCTAATACCGGGCACCGTCACACGCGATCAAGCTGGCTCACAGTCCACGATTGACCTCGTGCTAGCCTCATACTCACTGCGTGAGATGATGATAGCGTGCGAGGTCAATAAGAGCGTGCATGCTGATTCAGATCACCTTCCAATACTCACCTTGCTCGAAGTCAACGTGCCGGAAGCTGCAGATCCTGTTAAACGCCGGAACTGGAAAGCCATGGACGTGGAGAAGTTCCTTACCTTCGCTTCAGCTAACCTCTGCATGATACGACTACCGGAAGAGCCTACACCGCGTGAAATCGACTACGCCGTCGACTACCTCCTTAATGTAGTGCAGCAGGCGGCCCAGGCATCAACACCTTGGGCGAAGCCGTCAGGGTGGGCCCGCCAGGGCTGGGCACCTGAATGCACAGAGGCAATCAAGGAGTCACGCAGGCACTTCCGGCAGTATATTCGCACACACTGCAAGGAGGACTGGGTTGAGTATAAGTCAGTGAGGAACGCGAAGGGAAGGGTGATCAAGAAAGCGTCGAAACAGGGCTTCCGCCAGTGGGTGCGAGACACGATTGATAAAGGCCCCCGAGGCCTTTGGAAAGTGTCGAAATGGGCCCGAATGAGAGATTAGTTAACTAGCAGTAGCATACCTACCTTACGCTCGTAGGCAGGCCTAGCAGAAACTAATTAGTAGAAGGTTGATCTGCTTCGGTAGGTTTTCTTCCCTTCGCCACTAGCTGCTGATCTCTCTGATATTAGCTCGAACCTAGCCTTACCTCTGAATCAAATTACCTTCCTAGCGATCTCCTAGCAAGAGGTTATTAACGCGATTAGGCGTGCGCCGCCTGATAAAGCGCCTAGTGAGGATGGTATCCCGAACCGCGTGTGGAAGGTACTAGCAGATAATAACCACGAGTTCGTGGCTATTCTAATAGCTATCTTCGATGCGTGTATACGAACAGGCTATAACCCTTGTCACTTTTAGGCCTCTATCACGGTAACGCTTCGTAAGGGCGGCCCGCGCGATTTTCGGTAGCCGAAATCGTATAGGCTAGTTGCTCTTCTAAACACCCTCGGTAAGATCCTTGAATCTATCGTGGCTACACGTATCGCATAGGCCGTCGAGGAATATGGCCTACTTCTAAAGACCTACCTCGGCGGCCGGAAGGGGATCTTAGTAGATCATACGATCTAGCTAATCCTTAACCGTGTGCACCGCGTATAGGGGCGGGGCAAGAGGGTGTTGATGCTACTACTTAACGTGGTAGGTGCCTATAATAATGTCTCACACGAATGGCTACTACATAATATAAGGTAACTCCGTCTAGGCCACTTCGCGCCGTGGATCGCATTATTTCTTCGTAATAGGAGTACTCGCATTAAGTTGCTAGGATTCCTCTCGGATAGCTTCCCTATACCTACCGGTATCCTATAAGGATCGCCTATCTCGCTAATCCTATTCTTACTATTTAACGGGCCGTTAGTCTCGGTATATAGCACATATATACGAGGCGGAACGGGTGCTACGTGCGGCTTTAGATAGGTCGACGATATAGCGATTATTATGGAATTAGACACATACTATAATAACATTAAGCTACTAGAAAAGGTGCTAGGCAGAGCAGAGCAATAGGCGAAGCGATATATAGCGAGGTTCGCACCTAATAAATTCGAGCTGATCCACTTCACTAACCCGAACGAGAAAGAGACGGCCTAGGAACCGATAGCTAACGATATAACCCACATAGGATCCGATATCTTCGACTACGCGATATAACACCCTAAGGGCAATAACTAAATACCTATCTAGTATAACGAACTATTAATATAACCGGTATAGACCGCTAAGTATCTAGGTGTTTAGCTCGATAGACACCTCGACTTCGACACACACCGTTAAAAGCTACTCGCTAAGGCTAACGGCAGCCTCGAAGCCCTCCGGGCGATAATAGGGTCGGTGTAGGGTGCCTTATTAATAGTAATGCGAAAGGTCTACTAAGTAGTGGTGGTACCATAGATGCTCTACGGGATATCTGTATAGTACTACCCCGCGGCTAGATCTATGCCCGCATAGGAGTTGAAACGAACGGTTAACGAGTTTACGAAGGTTTAACGACGTGCGGCGATCCTTATTAGCGGTGCCTTTAAATCTACTAGTGCGGCAGCGCTCGACGTAGAGCTTTTCCTAACACTAATTCACCTCCTTATGGACTAAATCACCTAGGAAACAGCAATCCGGATCTAGATAGGTGCCGCGTAGGCTTAGCTAGAGTGTCTGCGTCGATAGCACCCACGATCACCCTAGGAGACCCGGAAAGGGGGATAGAGCCCCCTCGAAGCCCTCCGATGGAAGAAAGACGGTATCCTCGACCTAAGAGGATGCGTGTGGGAATCACGTAAAGCGTTCGTTCTTGTGAAGGGCTAAAGCAGAATTGATTCAATTATACTAGGCCAACGTGCTGTTTACAACAATCTTGGGGAAAGGAAAG
>JAMAGZ010000303.1:0-15432 GCA_023626575.1 Penicillium sp. PF1803
TGCATAGCCATTACGCCACTAGTTAGGCTGCAACAGGTTAATAGAGTGTTGATTGATTGATTGATTGATTGATTGACGGGCCATGTCGAGGCTTCCACCGGCCGACCCAACCCCCTCTACGTGGATCGAATGAGCGATTCTGGGTGCTGATCGCAGATCACGAGATGACCTGCCCAACTGCGGCTTTCTTGCAGACTGCATCTTCGCTACCAGATGACTTTTCATGCATGATCTCCGCAGTTTCCGCCCTCTATGGCCCCCTGCATGGCGGTTCTATCGAGGTAGCGAACAAGAATTTTGAGGAGATTGGCTCCATGGAGAATTTTCCAGCCAAGATCGAGCGCGTCAAAACGGGCTAGGAAAGACTCTATGGATACGGGCATTGGATCTATCGAGTGACCGATCCCCGCTTCACATTCATCCGCCAGTTCCTGGACGAGCTGTCTGAAGAAATATCTCATAACCCGGTCCTCCAGATCGGGTTCGAAGTGGATCGAGTGGCATTACAGGACGAATACTTTACTTCGCGCAAGTTAAGGCCGAATGCCGATCTATTCGCGGCCCTCGTATATCAGGCCATGTAAATTGACTCCCGGCTACTACGGTGGAGAATAAATGCTGACGTTACATATTTGTCGTTTTTTAGGGGCTTTCCCAGTAAATTCATCCTTCCCCTCTCCCTTGTCGCTATTACCCAGGTTTCATAGCACATTGGCGAGAAGCGATGGGTAAATGACGCAGAGTGGGGCTTTCTCGTATTGGCACCTTCGCTAACAGATCCTCCAGCGGGAGAGGCGCGGATTTGGCGTCCTAGCCAGATTACACGGGTACAGTAATTTGAATCGGAAAACGGAGATGTAAAGGGCGATAGCGGAAGACGCCGCCCCAGATAGACCTTGGCGTTGGATAGTCAATAGGCAGAAAGTCATTTGTCATATATGATCATCCACGCAGATCATCTTTATCGCGTAAGTGTGAAGAAGTCATCGCTTCATGCAAGCAATACGCCTGCGACATGGAGCGCGAATTAAATCTTCTCAAAGAAATCCTTCAGCGGCCACGCCGAGACAATATTAATAATCATCAGTGATAAATCCATCAATCCGCCGTAGCTATCGCGAGCATGAGAAGCAGATGGCTAACGAGACTATGGGTTCGTTATTCAAACTCAGGCAGCCAGCAGGCAGTCGACTCCAGCAAGGCAATTGAAGCCGGGGTTTCCACAAGTACGTCCCCGCAGCTCCGTAAGGTGACCGAAAAAAGGAAGCATACCAGGCCATGCTCGTCTTATCTCTCTGAAAGGGTAGAGTGTAACTTATGTTCTAGGCGTGGATGAATACAGGAGCGGGAAGTCGCGATAAGGCTTGGGCGTTCCAGGTCTGCGTATGTAAAGTATAGGGGGCTAATTGCTCACTTAACTTCCTACAGACCTAGTTATTTGCATAACCGTGTTGTCAATCATCAGAAGAGGTCTTGTCGTTGGTCAGTACAGTAGTGCCTGGCCAAACTGGCCTAGATCCCCGCCATTCTTGGCACAGAATACGAGATTTAGCGTCGGTCGGCTTGGGGATGCAACCATACAGTAGAAAGATGTAATTGCCGGCACGATCCTTGCCGGAATTTAGGTTTTCTGTCATGTACTACGACAGGAGATTAGCAATCCTCCCGCCAGCTCGACATGCGATAAGATGGCGATGGACTTCTTTCTATACCAGATTCTAAGATGGATTACGTGCGTTACCGAGTGGGTCGGTGGCCCATCCGCCGGACCACCACGCCAGTCTTAGCTTGACCTAGCTGCTGTCTGTGTCCAAAAGTCCAAACTTTCGTTTCAGGCTACTCCAACCAAAATTGCCATGAAGCAGAGTGGGTCAACGTGTCAAAGCATTGACCATTGACCTGTCGAGATCGACGCCCAGCATGCCTCTACACCTCTACGCTTCTACCAGAGTGGGAGAAGTCGCCGCGTGCAGCGGATGTGCCATGTTGAAAGATTCGCATGCGAGTCAGACAAGCTCTTCCGAGGCCCCTCCAAGCCCTAGTAAAGACACATCCTGTTTGGGGCTATTTTGTACTTCGGAGCGCCAAAAAGCTTCATGTTCTTTAGCTGTTCGTGATGGAAATACAGCTATAGTAGTGTAAAAGCTAGTGCTATCTTTCATCCTTGTCAGACTTGCCCTAATCCTTTTACCCCGGCTCTCGCGCAACAGTCCCGACTAGAACCTATCATTTATGTGTAAGAAGAACCAAGTTGATTTTTACCAAGTTCGATTTTTTACAATCAACTTACAATCAACTTAGTCTTCGCGTTGTATATATATAACCTCTTATTATCCCTCTGGAATAAAAAAAAAGCAAGCTTCCTTTTGCATTACAACAGATTGTGCCACTCTTGGAAAGGTTTTGCTGGTACCCAGTGTTGGGGCGAATCAATGACATCATACCAAGACGGATGTGGTGAAGGACTAACCACTATGACGTATATAATCAACCGCAATATAAATATAAAGTCGAAGACATGAAATCCACCGTAAACTTCGCACAAGCTGTGGAGTGCTATGTGAAGTTGACACTCTACGATGAGAAAGATACGGATGAACCTGTAACTTTACTTTGCCCTGGAGAGACCAAAAAAAATTTCACTGGAAGAATTGTCAATATTGAACCTTGTCAGACCTATTCTACTAGGTCCTGGCATCTTTCAGAGGATGTGGGATTCGATGCTAATAAGGATGTTACTGTGACTGATCAGAGTGACCAAACTATACAAAATGATTAATGAGTAACTACTAATAACCACTAAGCGATCGAACAAGGAAATAAAGTGGTTCGGTTCGGTTAAGGGAGTACATATAAGAAAATCTGTTATCGACCCCAGCTGTATTGCGGTTCTCGAAATCGGCTAAATCAGGACTCACATTCTCGGGCCCACTACTAAGATCTTAGCGCAGATTATCCATTGACCAGGCTAAATTACGTCGAAAGCCGTTGCAACTGGCGACTTGTGTACGGACTACAGTACGACGATCCACAAGGTCTACCGCCCAGAAGTAAAAGCGCAGGCCGCAATCGTATATCGGATGATACAATACACTACATGATATATCGTACAATCGTCCCCAACTAAGTGAATTCTAAACAATGAATGACGTGCACTAAGGCCTTGGCAATGGCTCGAAAGAGATTCTCAGTGACTCACTGGTCCAGGCGATTTCGAGAAAGCCTGTATAGATAATCTCTACAGTACAAAGATATACACACAATCAACACCATCAACACCATCCTCGATTCATGATTGCGTGAGGAATCAATTCGACTCCAATAGCCGAGTTCCTCGTCTACAGTATACTGTAAAAAGAGGCGGTTGACCGAATTCACTTAATAATCGGAAACAGATGTCATGCCAGCTGGCTACTTTATCGTTCCGTTCGCGTGATCAGAGGGGTAAATGGAATGATAATGGCCCCAAAATTCCTACAGTGCGTGCGCCTGGTCCTGCTTCAACACCCATAAATTGAAACCAAAGTCTCCCTATCTCCAGAAGTACTATAAACGCCAGCGACCATTTTACCCACTACTTCCCTGGTGCCCACTCAACCTTTTAAAATAGTCTGATTCTATAGGCCCACAATTCTAGGAAATATCACAGGATAATAACAAGCTTCTGCGCGTTACCAGACATGTCAAAAATATGAAATCAAGTTTCATAATCTCACGAGCCACATCTGAAGCATTGGGTAATTGCACTGTAAGACACTCTCTTAACTAGTGAGAGATTTCAGAACCATCATTTATAATCCTCACTTACATTATGTACTCTCCCAAAGATGGCAATGGGTTCTGTGTACATCCTCTCTATGTGGGCTATCTTCTCGGATACAGCGAGACGCGGCGCTGCCAAGCGGCGTGCCATCCTCAGGGAACCCGGACGTCCGGTCGCATTGCGTTGTGACTACGTGAGCGGCGAGAATAGCTCGCTCCGGCTCTACCCTACCGGAAATACGAAATACTTTGATTTGATTCTGATACTGCTTAGATGAATTAGACTAAGTGAAGAATTGTAATTGTTGGTGTCTCCAGCTAGGTACCGTGTATACAAGCAAATGAAAAATCATATGCTCCTAAAGCAAAGGCCGATTGATTCATGCACCTAGATGTCTACTCGGTCAGATTCAAAACTATCCCTGTATTCCATGCGCGAATGCTCGGTGGTCGGTAGATTGCCGCTGGCTTGATCTGACAAGGATATGTCCCGATAATAAGTTTGTTTTGGTTCTCTGGTCCCAAATTCCCCAATTCATTCGTATTAAGCTTGATAGACGGTCCACAAGTGTTGTACTGCTTTAGGGAAGCCAGAGAGTCATTGCCACCTACGGACATTTTACCAAGCCCTGTCCATAGGTTAGCCCTCTGACTGGCCTGACGGCTCAGGCAGGGAGGACATTTTGTCCGGGTTCTTATCTACATTAGCTTGTGAACCATTTTAAAGAAAAATCATTGTCATGAGACTTGCCACTTACTACGAATGCAATATTACCGTCCCTGTAGAGTCTCTGAGGACATTATCGGAGATTAAGGAAGAAGTAATATCATAGGCATCAAGCCGATAGAACCATCAGTATTAGTGGTATGTTGCGCCAAGTAGATCAGGTACCTCACAACAACAGAGTGATTTATATTATGTGAATTTATTTGGCGCCCCAAGAGCTGGGCTAGTATACGATATTTGCTTGGTTGAAGAGACATCATGGTCATGACTTTATCCATTCCTGTATTTTTCGATAGTCATAAGCAGTAGTGATACTGCGGTCCCCGTCACCTCTCCGGAAAAGTTGGCTTCAGTCTCAGGTGCTTCAACTGTTGACGTCTTGGGTCCTCTGGATCAACAGCCAGTACTTCCTCATACTTCCCTCGTCCCTTCTTCACATCCCGCAACTCCATCGCCGTCGTTATGAGCAGGATCCCGACCGTCGACGCTTGTGCCACCACTCTTGCCTGAACCAGCTTCTGTGTCACAGTCATTAATTGGTCCCGCCGTAGCAGACCCACTGTGACTAGCATTGTCGCCGCCCAGGTCCCGGCGCAGAGCTTGTATCGGTGTTCGTAACCCCATTCCTTCATCCGCTGAAAGGGGGTTTCTCTGCGCTTTAGCTCCTTATAATTTCGCTCTCTAGTGTCCACGTATTTAATGTCTGGGTGTTGGTGGATTTCAAAGAGCTGTGCGGCATGTTCTGCGCCGGCTGCCGTTGCGAGTATTCCCGGGTATATTGCTAAAGAGCTTTTAATGGACGGAGGGAAGGCCCGGAAGGCAGCGGAGAACCGGTTCAACGCGCCGATAACCACAATCCCCCCGGAAAGTCCAGCGACACCTGCAAGGGATCCCCAGCGGTAGACGCTGCTTTGGTAGGTCTTTGCTTCGTCGTGGGTGAAGATTTTCATCACGCTGGAATTTTGCTTCGATAATTGAATTCAGAGGTCGGGGGAAACTCAATATTTGATGGACAAGGTGGCAAGTACTTGAACTAGTAGATAGTTCGTTATAATCAAAGATCCACTTCAGCCCAGTCTTGTGTTACTTTGTAATATGTGGACCATGGCCGATGATCTCAATCAACCATGTGAGCAACCGGTGGGTTGCTGGCTGCAAGCGTCAAGCTTGCTCTCATTCCTTGCTATTGCATCATTGCTTACCGCCCGCTATATTGACCATGCAAAAGTCCAGAACACCACTTCTGCCAGTCTGGTCTCCACTAACCAAAGACCGTGAATATCAGGCGGCTAAGGCTACTCCAGTGAGGCAGTAGCAGAAGGGGTATCCGGACATTTGCGTAGTCACAGTAAAGTATGCTCTTGCGGATGATTACCTGGAAGATGACAACAGTGCTGTCTTGTTATCATATATCTTAACTTTCGGATTATGATACAGACTAGCTATTGTGATCACACGACAAGCCGCAGTCTAGACCTGGACCGCATGAGTTACGGCTTGGCCTAGGCCATGCTCTTGCCCAGAGTTTGGAGTCTAGACCAATGGACCATTAAATCTCATGGTAATGCCTCATGTTATCGATCGTGGCAATCGTCGAAGTCATAGACCGTGAAGACTGTGTAGTATGCGATGTGCTCCCCGATAGCGCTATATGTAACCTGCGATAAGCGTTCGTACAGCTCGCCTCGTAGGACCGGACAGTTATTTCTTCTGCAAATTCAAGAAATTCCCCCTCCGTATTCGTATTCGTACGATTCTTGGGGTCAAGGAACGATTCTAAGTTTTCTGTTAATCATAGGAAGAGGGCTGGCAAGTTTCTGAAGGAGAAAAGTACGACTCACAATTCTTGACCCAAATATTGGCGGGCAAGTGGTTTCTACACGGGGTATGAGGAAGAGGACACTTCTGGCGTACAAATGGGTCACACGGATGAATTAACGATTCAGGGTTGTCGATGCCGTTAAGGCGTTCAGTGTGGAGAAGGCAGACCGGAACTGATGCTGCCCTTCATTCCAGATGGTGCGTTGCTGTATGTGGAGAAATCACAACAAGTGCTGCTTTGGTAGTGTTGAGCATATTGAAGTGTCAGTAAGATGGACTTTTGGGGCTGTACTTTCGAACTCACGTGGCCTGAATCTCTGGCACTACGGACTACTCTTTGCGGTGTTTTTTGTATCATAGATCCACAACTGGAGAAGGTTTTTGCAATAACCAAGTGTTCCATTGTTGAACACAGAAGCTTAACTCTTTGAGAGGATAAACAGTCACCATATTAAAAGAGTACATACCTCGTCAACGGTCATTACAGTTTCATTACGCCTGCAGCTTTGACCAGAGATCAACGGGATTCTTTGCGATCTTTGATTTTGAACTTAGTACGTCAGGGGCCGGAGCCATGGAGTCATCTCAGTCAAGGAGAGGTCATTATCCAGAGGAGCCGTCAAATTTAGGCCGCTGTTAACCATTAAGTCAACAGGTGTTGATAAACACGGAACTTGAAATGATAGAGTTGAACGTCCTATTTATTATCGGTTTTCACGTTCTATAATCATACCTTGCAGACCGGTGAACGTAATCATGGAGGTGGAAGTATAATGCCAGCAAAATGCAGCTGTCTGGGCTGCTCCCACACTCCTCCCTACGGACACTGAAAGTACGTAGCGGGATTCTCTTCCTCCATATCGTCTGGAAGTAAAACACCGTAGGGAGCCTTCCTTCGGAAAATGAACCCATCTTTCCATTCGCGTACATGTCTTAACAATTTATGCTAACATGTATATTTGGCGCAGAATCATCTGTGGGATACGCTCTTGTGCTGCGAGATCCTCGAGATCGGGAGAGGGTTCAGGTATTGTTCGAATTCAGGCTCTGGTTGTGATCTAGTTTTCCGGCCAGCGTTACTTCTGGTCCGGTCCGGAGCATGTCTTGCTCGCCCTCTCTTTCGGGGGTTTCAGGCTCGTTTCATGTTTCCCTTCACTGCGCTATGCGGTCTTTGTCTGCCCGAGATCAGTAAATTCATAGAAA
The DNA here is from genome assembly GCA_023626575.1 of Penicillium sp. PF1803. Lineage (NCBI taxonomy): Eukaryota > Fungi > Ascomycota > Eurotiomycetes > Eurotiales > Aspergillaceae > Penicillium > Penicillium sp. PF1803. The sequence goes on from JAMAGZ010000303.1 coordinate 7,514, forward strand.
ATAATGCCCGTATCCTCCTTCACATCGTCTAATACGGCGTGTCCTCCGGCGGACATTTTCATCACAACATTATTGATAGGATTGAAGAGTGGAGGAGACAGATTGCGTATGACCTTGATGTAGGAGGAAAGAGGCCCTCAGTAACGTAATAATGTTGTCGTAGTAATCACGCGAGATGACCTTAAAGAAACCAGTCCATATGATTAAATTTTGTGGGCCGCGGATGTTTAGGCGTTCCTGCTCTCCTCACCATCATTAACCTCACTAACTCGACCATTAGAGGCCTTTCCCGAAGGATTTGTTTTCCTAGTTGGGTGGTATATGTGAAACGGAGAGCCTTCAAGAAGAGACAGAACTAATGTGAAAAAGAAGGTAACAAAGATCACCGCTTCGTTGGCCTTCTTTGTGCTGCATGACACTCCTGCAGGAGAGCTGCCTAAGCACTTGTGCCAGTTATAGTCTTGAGCAGCAAATACGAATGCTGTAAGCCACCTATTGTTTTTAGTAGGAAAATCAACGGATATAGGCAAGTTCGTCCATACAGGTAAGAAAAGGCTATGTCCACTGCAGCGGCATATCGTTTCAGTGCTCTTGAAAAAGGCGAAACAAAGCCAGGTAAGAACACCAGGAGGGAGATTGCTGACTAACGAAGCAATGAATGTTAGTTAAGTTAGTTCCTGGGTCGTCATAAGCTGTTCTCACACACCAAGATTACCCAGTAGATAACATGCTGATGACCATGGCTTTTGCTGATGAAGTAGGAAGAAATTCCGAGAACTGTGCCTGCGCTTGTCCACTGTATCACGCGTGCGAGCAATTGCACCGTTTTATACAGCCCATTTGGTAATGTGTCCATGACTGGGAGATATTCTGATTTTTGATCAAGTGCTTTTCGTCAGCTTAACTAGTGAGCCGTCCATTAACAATCTTAAGGTAAAATATGGATTCATCATATATCGTTGGAGTGTAGATGGTGCCTCCGTTTTATATAGAGTATGTACCGTGCTCTGATGTCACTATCCAGCGTATGAGACAGTATGTCAATTATCCGAGCATTACGGTCTAGGCCCACTTGGACCACTAAATCGAACTACGCGGCTTCCGAATGTGCTCCATCTAGACTTGCGTCACCAGGCTATGATATGACCACCTGCCTTACGTTTGATCTCCGAACCAAAGCGAATAAAATTTCCATGGATCCCAAAACTCACTCACTTTGACAATGAGCTTTATGATTCGTTCACATTGGTACTAACGGGCCATATCATGGCAAGCCGTTTCATGAATCGAATTACATTGACGCTCGTGTGCAAAAATGTGACCATTTTGATCAAGGATGCCCCCCGAAGAACCGTTTTGCGACCTAAGTTATGGTCATTATGATCATCAAGCCGTTTGCAGCTACTCTTGAAAAGGCGCTTCTGTTCGAAAAAAAGGCTAGACTCAGAACTTACAGCACAGTATTAGTCAACAAAATGCAATTGATCACAATACAGAGCATAATACGAGCTCCCGGACAAGCGAAAGACGAGTGGTGGCCTGCAACGCTTTTCTAGCTAGATCCTTAACCACAACCCGCTTGGATTCGTATTTCCGTCTATCTGGGGGATTTCTTTTTTTGTGAGAGGTCAGGATAAATCACATCAACCGAGTAACCAACCCAGTATAATCGGAGGGTTTCTGAAAGCTGTCGTGTTCCATTTCGACGCTTTTGTTTGCAATAATGGCGGATCGCCCTGCCAGGCGGCGTTCCTACCATCCCACTTCGACATCAGAATCAGGGTGCTCAGTGCCCCTAGCAACCTTCGCACCATAACATAGTTGAACTTCATGCATGTCATTGGTTTTGCCAATGGATCTGTAGGGAACCTACTCGAGATGCAACCTCAGCGTGGAGCCCCCGCGGATGGACTGGGACAATATGAACACGAAAGGTTGACTAGACCTCATCGCAGTTGGTGAAGACAACGGAATGTAAGACAACGGACTGTCCGTTTATATACAGGCGTGTGTGTGTAATTCATTTACGCTGACCCCTCGCTAAGCGATATGCAGCATACAACAACTATATATCAATATACGAACATGTATCTTGTACCACTTCTTAAGCGAACTTGGAGCCTCGTTAGAGCCTGCCGTGGTCTCTTAGGAGTGTTCGGATTTGGCTGCATCTCTGCCAGGTAGCGCGAGAATGCGGGTAATGCTGAAGCCAGGAATTTGGATGATGAATTTGTTGTATCTATAGGTTTATTACAGGTTTGACCAGCTAAGCGTTTCCTTATCTTAGACTCGAGCTGGAACGGTGATGGTTTGTTGTGAAACCGGCGATAAAGATCTTCTATTGTGAGTATAGGTCTAGTTGAGGGGCCGGGTTCTTAAGTTTTAGGAATCGATTATGGTGAATTTATAGTGGGGTGCTGGAGGACCGAAGCGTAGGTTGGCTGATGACTTAGGGGTGGAGTAGCGATAGTTAGTGTCGGACAGGGAGGCTGAGGGGTGAGGGTTAGTGGAGGTAAACGTGATTCTAGGTCGGTTGTAGAGGATTGCGGGTAAGTACGGGAGTCGTCGGAACATTCCTCCACTATGGGAAGTATCGATTTTGTTCGATCTTCGAGGAAAGAAAGGGGCTAGGGGCTGACTGATAGGGCGGAGGGAGTATGTCGGTTGAGGAGGAGAGCGTATCGGTGGAGTCGAAATGTAGTTTCAGGTCACCGGAGATCACGTTCTATATACAGTCCACTCTATGTCGTTGCTATAACTCCTAGGAAGGTGCGCGCTAGAGGCTATCTAGGCGTTTAGCTGACTAGCACGCAAAACAGTAAGCTAGGCCGCCACTTAAGAAAGGCTGGTAGTGAAAGCCATTCTTGGCTAGCTGTAGCGGAGTGCCGCCGCTGAGCACTTGTCCTTGGAATGACAGAGCTCTGGCCGCGATGGTGGAAAAGGTGGTCGAGATAAAGAATTTCTCTTGAGTGGTGCGTTGTGGGGTAGATAGCTCGGGTGGAGTGGGGGGAGTCGCGGATTTGGAGATCAATCAATCAATCAATCAATCAACACTCTATTAACCTGTTGTAACCTAACTAGTGGCGTAATGGTTATGCAGGCGCTTCCTCCGGCGGAAGAAAGAGTGATCTGAGCGCCAGACCCGCGCATGAAATAGTAAATACATAGGAAAACTACGGCGGGAAATAGGGATCACTCGGTCAAGATGATTAATCAGCAATTTTCATTTTTTTCTACCGGCAGAATATCGATTTCGGCAATTCTGATTTCCACACAAATCGTATCCCCTACCACATTACACCAGATGAGTGCGATTACTGCTAGAAATCGATTCAAAACGATTCAAATTAACTGACCAATGAGAGCCCTAGATCAAAATGATACAGTCTGATATAATCTGATATAATCTGATACTGCCAATCTGATATTGAACCACCACTGCGATACCCCCCGAACCCCACCACTCACCACCCACCCTTCAATCCTGCGATCGCGACTAGGTCTGCGGAGTTGGCCCAGACGCCTGCATGCGCTCATGATCCTAAGGTTTCAATTGATAACGCTTTCGAGTCCTTGGGGGCGATGCCAACGAGCTTGTTGATATTTCACGGCGGCGACGGCGAGGTTTTAATGGTAGACTAACCTCCTGGCTAACCTCCTGCTTAGTCTCCCTTATGATCTCTTCGACCCCCTGCTCGATATCCTTATTCTCCTTAATATCCTCGCTCTCCTGCTCGGTCTCCTGCTTGGTCTCCTGCTCGGTCTCCTAGCGAATACTTTAGTGAATCTGCTATTCGCCCTCCCGGCGAATATTTTAGTGAATTTGTTATTCGCCCTCCTAGCGAATACTTTAGTAAATATGTTACTCGCCCTCCTAGTAAATCCGTTCGTCTTCCTAGCGGATCTATTAGCTAGGGTTAGCTAGTAGATTAGATACTCCACGAGAAGGAAGACGAGGAAGTGGTCGAAAGTTAAAAAGCACTAAAGGGTCTAGGAGATTATTATCTAGGTTATTACTTAGGTGAAGGTCATCGTCTTCCTCTACCTACTCTCCCTACTCTCTATGCTCTTCTCTCTTAATCTAGATACTAACCTAGTAGCTCTTCTTCGCACGCCGCGGCTAGCGTGGCGGCTTACGCTTCGCACTAGTAGTAGTTTCTTGCTTAGTGCGTATATGCTTAGTGCGTATAATAATCATATTAATCGAGTACTTATTACCTTTACCTAGAAACCGCTTTATGATATCCTTACTATCCTAACGGCTCGTATTATTATATGAAAGAAGAATAGGCTGCTTCTTCTTAATCGAAGTAGTAAGCCTTAGCTGATCGCTATCCTGCCTCTAAAACCAGTAAATACTTAGATTAAGAGTAGGAAGGAGGTCCTCCTTAATAAAATCCTTAATACTAGGAACTATACGCGGTAGAAAGGTATAAGTAGTAGAATATAATAGCTCTAGGCGCTATTCCGGGTAGTACTAGATATAGAATGTGATCTCTATATAGATCTAAGTCTCACTAGATAGGTGAATCTATATAGTAGAAAATATCTTCTTCTTCTTCGGCTATATTAAAATTCGCTGCTCTATAGAGATTAAGCTACCCTAGATACACTAGCTTCGAATCTCGCTCGTTATGCTAGCTATACTAGAGAGAGTAGGATAAGGTTATATTTCCTAATAAGCTATCTCTATAACTACTTATTAATATAGTATATATCGGAAGTAATCCTTTATCTCCCGCGGCTAGGCCTACGAGGCGGATTAGGTATACTACGCACGCGAGGGTATATTAGAAGTTAGTAGAGGAGGAGGTAGAGGAGATAGCGAGGAAGATAAATCTCTAGTTATGTTAATAATATTAACTTAGCGTCGAGGGTATAACGAAGGTATAATGATTTAAGATATGCGTAGCGAAATATTAAATAGACTAGGCTTTAAAGGGCTTTTTATAATCGCTAAGTGCCTAATAGTCTATAGTGTATATTACTATACTAATCGTTAGAAAATACGGTATAACTAAAGTTAAATCCTTATATTCTTATTAGCTAATATTATATACTATATAGGCTAAAATCCTATCACACTATATAATATAACACTCCTATAAAGCCACTCGTATTAAGCTACTTCCTACTAATTTTCCTAATTCTCTTAAGTTAGCCGCTCGTAAATTTAAAGGATTAGTAGATTACCTAACTACGTATATAAAATCGCTCGCTAACGAAGCTTAATATACACTGATTTATATAGCTAGGTAAAATCGTCGCGTGGCGGGGGGTCTAATAGGTTAAAGCCTATCTACTAAAGCTATTATATATACTATATAAGTGTTTTATACAGAAGATACTTATCTATATCCTAACCTATTACGTCTTCCTAAAGCGCTTATAGAAGCGTAGGATTAGCCGTTTATTTTAAATCCTACCTAGTTAAATACTAGTAGTTAAAGATTAGCTTCTTAGTAATAGCCTATAGGTGCTTTAGCTACTTACGAATCTTATAACGGTTCTATGTCTTAACGTATATATTAGTATAGGAACGTAGAGTAGGTATAAATACTATAAGAAGGGTGATCTAATTAGGAAGGCTTATTATCGAAAAAAGGTGCTCGTCCTGAAAGGTCATAAAGTAATTCTAGTAATATTAGTAAATATAATATAATAATAAATAGGATAATATAACATAAGAATAAAGGATATAATAGGAGGAAGATAGAATATACCCGCTAGATAAATATACTTAATCGCGAAAGCTATACCTACTAGGCCTCGATTCGAGTATTCTTAGTACTCCTACTATACGAATAATAGTCTTTATAAGGAAGATTAGGTTCGTGCACACGCCTTAATACCTAATAGGCGTCTCTAAGGTATATAGTTTCGCCGCTAAGATTAGTGCGAAGGATTTAGGGTATATATCTAAAGGTTAATACCGCATTAATATATTATCTATACACACTAATTACTATTCGCGTAGAAATACTAACGTAGATCTAAAGGATATAGCGTGAGTATCCGTCGATCGTAGTATATATCTTAATACCGTATCCTAATAGCTTTATATAGCTATCTATATACTAGACGTGATTTAGACTAGGTGAACGATATGCTTAGCGCTACCGCTAGAGATTAAGTGTTCGGCGGCGAAGGGCATTAGGGCGCTTATCGCGGTAGATAGAGAAGACCCGATTATAAGGAAAAACATAGCCTTTTTAGCGGAGATAGGTATATAGAAGGCCTCTCCTAAATCCTTTAATTTTTCTATTATAAATCTCCTACTAAACTACCTCCCTAATCTGCTACGCTTATAGAGCGCGGGCCTTAGGATCGTTAGTACGTAGACGAAGACTAAGCTACTATCGTAGTTATTTTAGCGTGATAGGGGCGATTTTAAAACCCTTATAGTAGAGGATTAGCAGGATCTCTTTATTAGAGAGATTATTATATATAAGGAATCGAATACGGTCGTATAGGGCCTGATTATTAGCCGTATTATAGGGTAATCAGCGAAGCCCCTAATCCCGTAGGCGACGGCTAAGTATACTATAGGAGATATTAATCGAATAGCGCCGGGCGAGTTCTATGCAGATAGCATCATTAGTTTCGTGCTAATTAAAAAGGTCGACGATTTCATCCTTATAAGGGCTTAAATCGATCTAAGAGCCCACTATTTTAGTATATAAATCAAAAAGGAACAGGTTGATATTAATAGTTGATCGGATTCGGGTAGGTAGTATAGTGTATAGTGATCTATGAATATACTCACATTTTTATACTCCGCCTACTCCGCCTAGCCTCGGCTGGGCCTTAGTGATCGAATTATTGCGACCTAAAAGAAAGCCACTTTCGTATAGACAGCACTAGTAAATCAGGCTCCTGAAAAGGCTGCCAATCTGTCAGTGATGAGCCTGCATCAAGGCATCCTGGAGTTTAGGTATTCGGTGTGATGCTAATGCAGGAGGATAGCGGCCCGGCCGCCCGGGCGGTAAGGGGAAGCGGTAAACGCACTTTATCAAAAAAAACCATCTTGACCGAGTGATCCCTATTTCCCGCCGTAGAAAACGGCGTCTTGCCATATAAAATCAGCCCAAAAACAGCCTAAAAACAGAATCCATACGCCCACAAAGCCCTCAGTCCCACGATATATCTCTCACTTCGCCCTTATAATGGCCTGCTGCTTCCTCTGTATCTCCTATCCCGGGTATCCCTCCTGCTTCGTTCTCGATTAGTGGCGTTCGTTATCAACTAGACGTGTTAGATATTGTAAAGGGCTGTGATACAGGACAGGGGGCCTGTCAACTAGGTAAGGGGAAGCAGATGCCAAAGGAAGCAATAGTATTGGAACAAGACTGAATCTTGGAGATCTGAAAGTCATGATCTCCTGCGATTAAATATTATAAGGCAATGCGCTAAGGCTTCGGGAGCGGATCGGAAGCGAATCGGCCCCGACGCAGAACCCTATTATACGGAAAGGCACAGGCCCGGAGAGTCTGCGGAGATTCTAGGGTATGCTAAGGTGCCCCTATGATAATTACCTCCTCCTTTTATAGTAGTCTCCCTCGACCACGTTAGGCTATATGTCATGGCGTAGCCTGACTGTTGCGATACTATATATATTGGGTCTTGGGTCATATCCGCGATCAGCGGATATAGTGGTCTTTTTGGCCTACGTTGGTTGTCATGTGACCCAGGGTGACTCCGTAACACTTCTCCTTTATTACCTTTTCTAAATCCGGCGATTCGCTATTGGATCCCCGCCGACTATTTATATCTTCTTCTTTATTTCCTTCTTCTTCTTCTCTCTCTCTCTACGCCCTACGGGACTACTAGATAGCGCTCTACCGGGAACTCCGTCGTGTGATCAATAAGTGTATCACGCAGCTTCGCATAGAGTTTCCTAAGTTACCCTAGACTAGCAT
>JAMAGZ010000304.1:0-15413 GCA_023626575.1 Penicillium sp. PF1803
AAGTGGGTCCGGAGTGTGCTGTCTCAACCAACCATAATATTTATGCATACCCGACGGGCCATGCATATATGTTGACAATATCTAATACGATATTAAGGTAGCAGATATCGCGGCTACCCCCCTACTAAACCTAGCTATAGTTCTAAATAAAGAGAATATAGGTGTATACATAATATCTAGATATACTTAGAATATACTAATATTATACTAATACTACGAGGAATAGCTACGATATTATCGTTAACCCTCCTGCCTAGATATATAGCCTTATCTTTTCGGAGGGACCTACTCTCCGTCACTATATCCGTAATAAACATTCTAGAGCTAGTGAGTGTCTATAGACTAGATATATTAGATATATACTTATAATACGTTTACTATATAGTCATTAACCCTAACCGCTAAGCTAAAACCTAGCCAGAGATAATTACGGGCTAAAACGTAATTAGGCGTTAGGTCCTAATAGGTAGCTAGCGAGATACTAGCTACATTTATAAGCCTAGCCGTAGCCCTAATAATAGGATAATTAGACACTAGGCCTCCGTACTAGAGCGTATTACGTAAGACTCTAGATACTCTATGTTTTATATTAAGTTCCTCTAGTTTAGATATATATATATTATATATTAACAGCATACTAATAATCTATATAGAGCTACCAATACATAGTTTACTATATAGTACGGCACTCGCTTCTACCGCTAGTAGGCCCTAGTAACCCCGCTATTAGGTTACCGTAGCCGCTAGGTAAGTCTATATTATATATATAGAAATAATATACTTAGCGTATACTAATAGTATATAGCGCGGCCCTTTCGTCCCTAGTAATCCTATCCCCTTCGTAGGCTTTAGCCCTACTACCGGTACTAGTAGTAGTAGTACTAGTAGTGATAGTACTAGTAGTAGTAGTAATAAAGGTAGTAGTAATAGAGGTAGTAGTGATAGAGGAGATAGTGATAGAGGAGATAGTGATAGAGGAGATAGTAATTAAGGATAAGAGTCAGAATCCTCTTCTAATACTTTCGAGTCTATCTAGTAGCTAGGAGTAGTTAAATCTATATAAATCATTTATTATCTTACTATATAGAATATATATAAACTAGACACTAAAAGTAGATTAAAGATATATTAAACTTATGCTAAGGTTCACCTACCTCTATACTCTATAGTAACTCTCGCTTTTCCCTTCGAAGGGCTAAAATCCTTTACCTTCTCCTAAGTTCCGTAACTTCTTACTATAGCCGTGCCTCTTCATTATCGAATCCCTAAGTATGTCCTAATTACTAAGAAATACTATCCTATAGCGCTATTCTAGACGATCCGGTAAGAACTAAACCTCCCTAAGGGGTAGATAGCGGTATAGATATAGATTAACTATATACCGAGCTTACGTTAGTTACCTCTAAAGTAGTTATAGAAACTAAATCTAAGATATCTAGAAGCTTAGGTGGTTATATTATAGGGTTAAGAATATCATAGGGATTAGCTAGATTCTAAGGTAAGTAAGGTTTATTAATACGATAATTAGTAGATTTTCTAAGGCGTTTATCTAGTATAAGGTTAGTATATATATAATATATATTCTTTATATAGACTAACTCTTCTTACGAACTTATTTAGCGATACGAAATACTAGGTTTTACGATCACTAAGTTACGAAAATACCTTACTCTTCTATAAGTTTATTCTTTTCGATTATCTCTTCTATATATATTTTATATCTATAATAAAGAGATTAGTAATATAATCTATATATAATAAATATAATTAGTACTATAGAATCACTATTAATAAAGCTTACTTTCGGCTTACTACCTTATTATTATAGAAATAATTACTTTCGCTAATTCTAGTATAATATAATATATTAGTCTACTATTTAATAGGAATCTTAGATACTTCTAGGGTTATCCTAGTAAGAACCTAATTAACTTTCTTATTTTTAAACTATTCTAAGGTCTCTAGCTACTTCTCTATAATATTATCTATAATTTAAATAACTTCGGCTTTTAAGGTTATATTCTAAATTAGTTTAATAGATATAGTAGCTTTATAACTAAGAAACCTCTTTAGAAAGGCTCGCTTAACGTGCGTTTAGTATAGGATTAGTATATATTAAAGATATTCTAACTATATCTAACGAGGGTCTAGGCTAGTAAGGTAATCTCTAAAGCCTAGATAAAAAAGAAGGTTAGTATAATCTAAATATATATTAAGTATATAAGGAGCCTACTAGGTGCCTATTTTCTTTATATATTAATAGTAATAGTCTAAATTCCCTTATATAAATTATCCCTACTAAGCTAATATACCTATCTAACTAGCTTTTATCTAATATCCCTAAGAATCTTAAAGATTTTCTTAAAAAGAACTTAGTAAGTATCTTAAGTTTCGAGGTTTATAAAGGTATAGATATAGGTATTTAGTCCTAGTTTATATAGGGTTAATATATATAGAGTACTAGAAAAAAATTACTTTTCGCCCGCTTATTCTATCCTAAAATTATAAATACCTTAGTTTTTCCCTAAACTATCTTAAACGCGAGATCTATTTTAAGATATCGTATACCTTAGAAGAGCTTAGCTTATTTATATATATAGTATATAATTAGATAATACTCCTAGTTCTCGTTAAAGAAATAGACTTCCTAAATCTATTAATTATCTATATTTTTAGTTAGATTAAATTAGTATATACGCTATACCTTAGTAAGACTTATCCCTTCGGGATAGTATAGTAGTCTCTACTTATAAATTAAAGTAGCTACTTTATCCTTAATATATAAGCTCTTATAGATATACCGAAGTACTAAACTACTATACTAACGTAAGATCTTCGTAAAAATAGGTAAAACTATTAATTTCCGGGTAGTTAATCCTAGGATCTCCTACGTATTAATTATATCTATAATTTCCTAACTAATTTTATATAGGAGCCTTATTAGTAGTAATAGGATATACGAGTAAGACCCTTAATATATAAGAAGGAAAAAAGGAAAGCGATCCTATAAGTAAGGAATATAAAGGTTAAACTTAATAAAGTAAGCCTTTAAGGTTAATTAGCTAACACTATTTATATAGATTAAGTCTAAAATAAAGTAAGTATATATTTAGTATATAGAAAGTAAATATACTATAGTAGCGATACCTAACTAAATAATACGCTATATAGTAATAATTCTAAGCTCTATAAGTAGCGCCTAGTAAGCCTTCCTTTTCGTAAAGAAGCTTTAAAAACGCGGGGTCTATCCTTATAGTACTTTATAATACGTTCTAATAGTAGTGCTAACGCTAAGATTCGACCTACGTATTTAGATATCTAATAAAGGTGAACTACTTATAGTTAATATATATTTAGTATATTATAAAAATATAACTTACTCCGTCTCGCGACTATACTTATAGCTTTTAACCTTTATATATCTACTTATAAGGTCTATATTAATATAGCCCTAATAGAGCCTATATTCTAAGAAATCCGAAATAATATCTATATTTAGTGTAAGTTTAATAGAGGTTAAACCTAGAGAGGAATATACCTTACTCTCTAGTTCGCTCCTAGATCTCCTAGGTAATATTATAATATATAGGTTCTGTGATAACGGAACTATTACTATAGTATATAAACCGCGTGCTGAGACTTCTGGTCATTCAGAAGTCTTGGTAGACCTTTTTGGCCTAGTTAGACTTACGTACCTCGCCTTCTTGAGCTGATTGGTCTATGTATCCTATGGTTATCGCGGACCTACGGGATGATAGTTCTATAGTAAGACCCTAAAGTTTATAGAAAAGTTTTAGTTTAATACGATTATATACTTTAGATAGACTAATAATTATAGGATAGGTTTAGTGATAATATTAAATCCCTATATATTAAAAGGATTAATACTATAATCTTAATTCTTTATCTTTAGGGTCTTTCTAGAGAAGGTCTATAAAGACTTTCTTTACTATTTTAAGGTTCTTAGTTAAGAATTAAACCTAGGATAATTAGTTATATATACTAAGTATATATTAGGAATATACTAGAGATATTAATAATATACTAATAATATTAGTTATAAAGTGATTTAATTAATACTTAAAGGAGCCTCTTCTATATTTTAAAGTAGATTCTTCTTAGCGTAGATAATATATAGAATATTAATCTTATCTATATTAGGATACTCTAGAAGAAGAAGATACTCCTAAACTTTATAAGCGATTATAGCTTCTATAGAGCTATAGCTAATTATAGTCCTATCTATTTATACGCCTATTTAGCGTTATTCTATTAAGGGTCTAGAATCTAGGGAGTTTTTATTTTCCTTATTAGTCTCGTTAAAATCAGTACTAGAGAAATCGTATATACTAATATTATCTTAGTTCACCGAAGCCTCGGAGACCGATATTTATTACTAATTTTAAACATTAGCTACGTATATATTATAACGGTACCGAAGATTACTTATAGGTAGAAGATCATAAAGAATCCGATTAATCTCTAATATAGCACTAGCAGTAGATTATGAAGAGATATTATGAGGGCTAGTATCCTCGAATAGTGGTGGTGAAAACCAAGATAGTAGTGACATCTTATAGATTTCAAAACCTGTGCTTGTAATAACTTTGAAAAGGGGTCTTTAAAATTTTTTTCGCATTAAAAATATTATGTAATCTAGGGGGCTAGGTCGTGGTGAGATCCGGCACCTAAGCGCGACCTAAAACTAGTCAGAAAGTTTTGGGTCGTGCTGAGCTGGGTGCCCAGACACTACAGGTTTTTGTTAACTACGCAGTACACCATAACTGATTATCTAATATCAGTTGTTATGTAATCTCACCACAACTCCGCTCCCTGATAATTGAATTGATATTTTGACCAATGTTTTATGATTAAGATGCCTCGAAATAGCATACATATTCATTAGATTTATTATACTTTACATGAACTGATTGTATGCCCAATTTCCCTGTAATTTAAGCACTTAAAAGGCGCTCTTTTCTTGCCTGTTATAGTTCCCTTTTTAACACCCAATTCATCTGAATTTCCACTCTTTTTTGTCTAGTAATTTAGCCTTCGGTATAGGCAGTCGAGGTTCGAGTAGTGGTAAATACTCCGAGAGGTCGTTTGGTGCTATATTTTGCCTCTAAAAAGGATGAATATCCGTTAATGGAATAGGCTACTTTACCTCTAGTAGCCGTGCGATTCGGTGGGCACATAGAAGGCCTATTATCCTAGTGAAACCGTTAGAACACTATAGTAAAGGGGTAAGGGGTGTAGCTCTCTTAGTAATATCTGCTTGATTATAAATAAGATTAAGTAAATAGCGTGAGGTTCTCCTATTAATATTTAAATATAGGAAGGACTAGCAGAAAATCAGCTATTATAATTAATCCTCTTTAACCTCACGTATTAGTGTGTCGATCTAATAATTCAGTGCATAACTAATTCGGCTCTATATAGTTAGGATATCACCTATTAAAGCTTAAATATACTTCTTAATAAATATATGTGAGCCTTCTACTCTCGAGGTTACTGAGTTTCTAATATAGAAGTGCTGATTTATCTAATAGCGAATCACCTTTTCTTTATAGATTAGCTAGGTTTCTTTGATATATCGTAAGGCGTAGGGGGATACTGATTAATATTTCCTATTAAAATCTAGTAGTCTTACTTGTCGAACTTGTGATAGTGGTCATAGGTCCGCTTCGTGCAGGTGCACGGTGTGGTGTAGTATACACTGAAGTATAGTGCACATAGTAGTATAGTGTATAACCTTAAGACAGGGTTATACGGGTTGAAGGGGTCGTGCAGTTTAATGAAAGACCCACGATTGTGGAAGAGAAACACTGATCAAGAGAGAAGATTAAAAGGAATGTTAAACTTGGGTGTTAAACTTGTTTAATTTAGCTATAGGAAATAGGCAGTATTTATAACTTTGGAATATCATAGAAAAGGATTAACAGAAACATGAATAAACTTAGGGGCATACGAGAGTGTTAGGAAACTCGTTGCTTTTTCTATCCGATGAATAGTTGAGATTCATCATTGTTTTAGCTAATCAGTGCATTAGCAGTGCGCTCGTGGCCGAGGTGGTTTCCTGCGGGGAAGTGGGTCCGTAGCGTGTTATTCTAACTAACCATAATATGCATACCCGACGGGCTATGCATATATGTTGACACACCCCCTTAGCTCTCGATGTGTGTGCAGAATTAATATCGTTTTTCGCGTATAGGAGTAAATCCTATATATCTAGGTCCCTACGGACTAGCGCTATTATATATTCTCTAGTTCGCTACCCTACCTTTACGTCCTCTTCTCGCTCTATTATAGTATTTCCTACCTCCTAATTAGTATAGGGTTTTTCTAGCCTACTAACCTAGAGAACTAACGTGATCTTTAGCGGCGTAGTTTTATTTAGGTAGATAGTAGCTAGGCCTACTAATTCTATAATAATAATAGTATAAACTATTAATTATTAATAGTTCGCTAGAGGGAGATAGCGTGAGTAATTTAGTAGTAATAGTAGTATACTATAGGATAGGTAGCGTTACTTTAGGACTTATTAGAAGCTAATCTCTAGGCCTATCGTGAGCGTTTTAAGAGTGGTTATAATAAGGTTAATATATATAAGTAGTTTAAATAGGATATAGTAGATCGTGCTTAGTAGTTCTAGTAGTAGAGGATAGAGCTATCTAATATACCCTCCTCTCTTTTCTTCCCTTAGTAGAGATTAACATAAGTAGGAAATATAATACTAAATAGGAAATACGCATAAAAATCATAAGAACCGCCTCTATATAAAGAAAGTTAAAAAAAAAAAAAAAAAAAAAAGAAAGATATATTAAATAGTAATCACTAATATACTAACGCACGATAAGGGGCTTTCTACTAAAAGACCCGCTTTCCCCTAGGAAAGCTCTCTTATACGTGCTTTAGCTAACCTCGCTAGCGACGATAAGGTCCTAGTAGGCCTATTACTACTTTAATCCTATCACTAGGATAATCTTCGTTAGACGCGCGGTAATAGAACTTCTTTAACTAATTTCTATTCACTATAGAGCTATTAGGGTTTAGCTAATAGAATAGCGTTCTATCTATTTTGTATAGTTTATATAAGCTATTTCCTTTAACCTTTAAAATCCGGTAAGGGCTAGTCTAACGAAATTATAGCTTATTCTAAGCGGTCCTATCGTCCTTAAGGATTATATTATATAGAAGAACTAAATCCTATTCTTATAAAGGTTATTAGCGCACCGCGCGCGATATATCTACCCGCTTACGGTTCTCGTTACGTAACCGGTTAAGACGTAGAGCTATATCTTCTATATTATAATCTCTCTTAGCGATCTAGCGTATATATATAGCTAAGAGATCCTCTCTTATATTAATAGTGTCCTAGGGTAAAGTGCTCTAGGTAGGTATCTCTAGTTTAATTAGAAGAATAGTATCTATACTATAAATATACTAGAAATGGGAGATCCTAGTTATAGCGTTAACGTAATTCCCGGTCAACCCGTTAACCCCACCAGAAATCTCACATTCCTCCTTACCTACTATCTTCATCTACCTAATATGCCACCAAAACGCTCTGAATCCCGGCAAAAGCTAGCCAATCAGGAGGGCAAGATCGAATTAGCCCTCTAAGATGTCCAGCAGGGTCGAATCAAATCTTTACACGCAGCAGCGAAGCTATACGATATACCCTACACCACCCTACGCACGCGCTCATCAGGAATATCCTCACGCGTCGATACACGCTGGCATAGTCATAAATTGACTCAATACGAAGAGGATTCGCTAGCTGAATAGATTATCTCTATAGATACGCGTGGAGCAGCCCCTAGGCCCTCTACTATACGCGAAATGGCTAATATCCTACTAGCTACGCGTGGTGATACCCTACCACCTACTATTAGTAAAAATTAGCTATCTTTATTCGTAGAGAGGCGTGATAAGCTTCGATCGCGTTATTCTAGGCGATATGATTATCAGCGCGCTTTAAACGAGGATCTAAAGGTTATAAAAGAGTGGTTTTTAATAGTGTAACGTGCGATTAAGGAGAATAGGATTTAACCGGAGGATATCTATAACTTTAATAAGATAGGCTTTATGATAGGCCTTATATTATCGTAGAAGGTAGTTACACGAGTAGAATACTATAGTTAGTGATTAATTCTATAGCCTAGTAATCGCGAATAGGTCACTACGATCGAAACGATATACGCTAATAGCTATTCGCTACCGCCCTATATTATATTTAAAGGCTAGGTTTATATCGCTAGTTAGTTTAAAATAAATCTCCCTAGGGATTAGCGAATTAAAGTGTTAAATAACGGCTAGACTACTAATGAAATTAGCCTACGCTAGCTTTAAAAGATCTTTATTCTATGTACTACTTCGCGTATACGAGGGCGATTTCGGTTATTAATCCTTAATAAGCACGGTAGCTATCTTACACCTTAATTCGATTAAATCTATACCGAAAATAATATTATACTACTTTATATACCTTTATATTCGTCTTACTTATTATAGCCGCTTAATATTAGGTGCTTTATAGTGCTAAAGCGTACCTATAGGCGCTTCGTGGGCGATTTAGCCCGCACTAGCTATAATTATATCGATAAGCTTAATTTCCTCGCTGATTACCTACGCGCGAGGATAGAAGCTTTTTAGCCGAATATTATTCGAAATAGCTTCGTGGCTACCGGTCTTATACTAGTTAATGCCGAAAGAGTGCTTTCGAAGCTTACGATTTACCTACGAACGCCTACACTATAGAGTAGTCGACCTAGTAGTAGATCTAGCTAATTCACACTAAAAACGCCTAAAATAGTAATTTAGCTAGAAAAGTAAGCTTCTATGCTTAAAGAGCTTCTAAAACAGCGATCGTATAACCTACCTACACCGTTAAAACTTATACTTAATTAGATTATTAAGGGCCACTATATAGCACTATATAACACTACGCTACTAGCGAAGGAGAACGCCGATCTACGCGCAGCGAATAAAAAGAAACGTTAAAAGCGTACTCGATTAACTAGGCAGATTACGCGCGAAGGGGGCCTATTAATTAAAGAGGGCATATAGCTAGTGCAGCAGCTAATTTAACTAGCTAATATTAATGAGGTAGTATCGCATAAGGAGGTCGATCTGCCTAATCAGCCGATTTAACTGGTTAGGAGGGCTCCTCCTACCTACAGTGGATATAGAGTGACTAGGCATAGGATTAATCAATGTAAAAATCGCTATTTTAGGAGGAATTAATGTATTATGGTTGTGATATCCTACATAATAATTTTTTATGGTGGTAGAATTAATAGGTTGACCGGGTTAACGGGTTAACCGGGAATTACGTTAACGGTTACTCTATTAGTAAGAATAACTACGAATAATATTAAAGACTAACTAATTCTCTCTTATATAGCTATAGACTTAGGGTAACTATCTATTATCTTTAAGAAGGTATCTTTTATTATACGTATCGCTCGCTTAACGGACTTATTTAACTAAGGATAGTAGGTAAAGATAGAAATTACCTAAATCCTATACTTTTTAAGAAATTATTAAAGCTTACTATATATCTTTAATCTATAATCTAAAATAATCTCTAATAGTATCCTATACTAGTAAATAATATCTTTATAGATAAAATAGGCTATTACTATAGTATCCTTACCCTTTAGTAGTCTTATTTCTAACTAGCTACTTACTAAGTTATATACTTAAGTAAGACCCTTATTACTATCCTCCTTAGCTATTAATATAATATTAATAAACTACTTCTCTTATATCCTTAATAGTTAGGTTAGTATATATACTTTATAAGTATAAATAAGGTCTTTAGCTTAATAAGAGAAATAAGAATAAATATAAGTAGAGACTTACTTATATATACTAACCTAATAGTATTATTTCCTTAATAAGTAGTAAGTTACCTCTTTACCTTTATAGGTTAACTCCTTATATACCCCTTTTATTATACGCTATTAATCTTCCCTTTTATTAAGAACTTTAGTAAGGAAGATATTATTATACTTCCCTTAATAAAATAGCTAATCTTTTCTTATAATATAGTTAAGAGCTTTCTCCTTTAACTAATTATACTAGCCTAAAGTTATACCTTTAGGATAATAAAAATTAGTAAGATATTATATAATCTACTTTAACTTATTAGAATATATCTTATCTAAGATATATTAAACTCCTTCTTCTTCCTTCCCTAGAACCTTAATAATAATAAGGTAAGTATACACGCGAAGGTAAGATATTTCTATAATAATAAATTTATTAATATTAAGCTCTAATTATTAATCCTCTAACTCTTCTTTAGTTATAAGTCACTAAGAAAGACTATTAGTAGTATTATTCTTATAGCTAAGAATATACCTTACTTTAAAATTAAATATATAGATCTATACTAACTACTAAGTAATAAGGGTACTTAGGAGGTTAAAAGTAAGGTAATTAAGCTATATAACTAGCGTATTTATATTAGTTTCTAGAACGAAATAAATACTATATAGTTAATATCAAAACTTCTTAAAAGCCTTAAGTATCCCTTTATATTCTAACTTTCTTATATTATATATAGTTTTAGACGCTAACTAAACGCCTAATTTATATCGCGCTACTCTATAAATACTATTATAAAGTTAAATTAGTACTATACCTTATCCCTTCCTTAACGCGTTAATAATAATAATAATCCCTAGAGGATCTAGGTTATAATTAATAAAGATAATAACTAGGAATATATAGAGGACCCTCTTAATCTTATTAAAAGTATATTATTATTCCTCCTCCTAGATAAAGGTTATATTTTTCTTAAGGATTATTTAAAGGGGAATTATAATAATTTAGAATATTTTTACTAGGATTTAGAAATATACTATAAGTCCTATAAACGAACGACCCTTATCTTTTAAATAAGGGATTAGCTAGTTCGCTAACTTAGCGATCTTTCTTTTATTAAGCCGCTACCTATTTATATTATAGACTTATCTTATAAGCTCTAAGCCTAATATAGCGAACTAGGATTTTTTTATAGAGATCACTATACCCGTTAGCTCTAGTAAATATAATATTCTATTAAGGTTCTAAAGATACTTAAGGACGAACCTTTAGACACTAGGACTTACGAATTTATTATTATACTAAGACTTTAGACCTTTAATTAGTATATTATCTAGGAATAATTAGGTAAATAGTAGAGCGTCCTTTAGGATCTATAAAATAACTCTCTAAAATTATACTATAGAATTTATTACTCCTTATAATAAGGTAGTCTACTAAAGTAGACCTAGACTAGTTTAGATTATAGTTATATCCTTATTATATACGTTTAGCCTAATCTAATTATAACTAGAGAAGAGATTAACTAAGGACGCTATTACTATCTTAGAGAACTCCTTAACGAATTTATCCGCGTTTAGTAATATATTTATATTATAAATTATAACCTTATTAATATATATTATAATATTAACTAACTAATACTTACCTAACTTTTTAAATACTAAAAACTAAGGGTTTTAGTATAGACTATAATATAATTTAAGTATATCTTTCCTTATTTAATTAAGAAGTATCTCGTTAATAACTAGAGTTAGTAATATAGGTATATAAAACCCTAAGTAGTACTACGCCTTATAGGGGATCGTCTAAATCCGTTATAATAGCGTAACCTTATTATAGATTTAACTTATATACTCTTAGTCCTATATAAGAATACTTTCCTCTTAAAGAGAAGCTCTCTTAGTAGCTCTCTTTCCTATAGTAATAAATCTATTCTAATTAGTAACTTCTCTTTCCTCTTTAGTATTAACTAAGCTCTATATATAATATAAGATATCCTTAGTATAAGAATATTATTATAAGGTATCTTCTTATCCTTTACTTTATAACGTAAATAGTATTATTCTAGATATTTTCGTTATTAATTAATAAAACTAATAAGGATTAAACTATCTAATTCTAATGCGTTAATAAGTTAGACCTTATTAGTCACGCGTTTATATAGCGTATTAACCTATACCTAAAACTATATTTCCTTTAGGTAGACTATATTAAATAATCTTTTACGCGTAGCTCTCTCTTCCTCCTCTCTTAAACTATACCTCTTCCTTAGGTTTAATAGTTAGCGTTAAAGAATCTTAAATTTAGTAAAAGACCTCTAATACTCTATATCCTTTACTTTCCTCTTACTTAGATACTACCTTAGATACCTATCCTATCCTTTACTACCTCTATAGTAGGTATTTAAGGATAGTAGGGTAGCTATTATACCTTTACTAGATAAAGGATCCTCCCTTAAAAGACCTACTTTCTCCTAAGAAACCTCCTTATATATATAATCTTTATTATTATAAGTATTAAAATCACTTATAGTAGAATCCTTAACTCTAGAATTAATATTAATATTTAGTACCTCGCTAGACTTTCGATAGATATAGAAGTTACTTTAGCGCCTAAACTCTTATTAATACTTTTAAAGATATAATATCTTTCTCTATAAATTCCTTAGGCTATATCTAGTTCTCCTAGACTAAAGTCTTTTTATTAAGGGTATATATAGTAAAAAGTAGTTTACGAGATTAATCTTAGGAGAATATTATTATAGAAATCTTACTATTAGGATATTCCTTAACGTACGCTATTATATCTCTAAGCTAAACGCGCCTAAAGAGGATATCTAACCTAATTTCCTTCGCTATTAGCGTATTTATTAGTATAGTAATATCACTAATTAAGATAGGAAGATTATTAATTATACTATAGAATAAGTATAAATAATTATTAATAAGGACTATTATTATCTTTAGTAATTTTCGTAAGGTAATAGAGAATATTTACGCTACTTTTAAAGGGATATAGTTTATATAAGATCTAGTATCGATCGCTACGTTAAGTTCTACGCTATATATATATACCTTTATCCTTAAAAGATCCCTAGCGAACTCTCTAAGTAGTAGGAGAGCTAGAACCTCGCGTACTAGCTAAGAGTACTACGTATTAGGAATAATATATAAAGACCCTATATTCGTGATTATTATAGCTAGTTAGCTATTAAATTTTAGAAGATCCTTTCTTTTAATAATCTTATTATTAGTATCTCCCTCTACTAGAGTACCTAATAGGCCTATATATATAAGGGGAGTAAGGCTATTATACAAATTAGCTATTATTCTTATCTAACTATATAGCTATAGGGATATAAAGAGAATATCCCTTAGGGTAATAGTTATAAGGATAGAGGCTATTAGAAGCTTATTAGTAATTTCCTCCTTCCTTCTATCTTTTATAGTATTTTCGGATATCGAGTTATAATCCTTAGCGGCGTAGTATTATAACCTTCCTAGTGATTTTCTACTATAGCTAGTTCTATAGTAGCGCTATATAGCGTTATCTCCTATTATATTTAGGATTCTAGTATTTCTTAGGGGCTAGATAATAAGTCTTATATCGCTTTATCTTCTATACTAACTAATTAGTATTATCTAACTTATATATTTCTAGTCCTAACGATATTACCTACGGGGTATCTCTTACCTATTATCTATCTTTCTAATATACTAATATAGCTATAAGGTACCTCTTTAATATTATTATCGTCTTCCTCTAGTAGATTAAGGCTAGGAGATTAGCTAATAATAATACCTACTAAGCTTATATAGATAGAATAAGTCCTATTAGCTATAGGGATCCTATTAAGTAGTACGTTATTATAGATAGGAGTACTTACTAAAGGGGTAGGGTATATTAGGATATTTATATTACTTACTAGTATTATAGGTAGTACTCTACTACTCTTAAATTATTAATACTACTATTCTATGATATCCTTATATAATTCTTTATAGTATCAATCAATCAATCAATCAACACTCTATTAACCTGTTACAACCTAACTAGTGGCGTAATGGTTATGCAGGCGCTTCCTCCGGCGGAAGCAAGAGTGATCCGAACGCCAGCCCACGCGCATGAAACAGTAAATACATAGGAAAACGGCGTCTTGCCATATAAAATCAACCCAAAAACAGTACCAAAACGCCCTTAAAGCCCTTAGTCCCACGATATATCTCTCATTTCGCCCTCATAATGGCCTACCGCTTCCTCTGCACCTCCATCCCCGGTATCTCTCCTACTTCGTTCTCGATTAGTGGCGTTCGTTATTGATATTAGATGTATTCTTCCACGACCTCTCGGTTAGCCGTAGGTTTAGCGTTCCTCCTACCTAGCGTCTTCACCCCCTATACCGTTACTAGATCGTCCCGGTAGATTATTTTCGTTACCCCTAGGTAGCTCTAGCTTAATTTCGACGTGCCGGAACTACCCTAGGAGGCCTATTTAAAGCATAAATTCGGCCACGTAGCGGGTGGCCTACGAGTATAATACGATTATATTATAATCTATCGAATCCCTAAGATCGGTTATCCGGATCTTGTTAAGGAAGGTTTTCCTTAGATTAGCGTATAACGGGCACTATATAAGGATATATCTTAGTGTTTAAGACCCCTCGCTATATTAGCACTTATCTAATTTAACCGCCCTAATTTTAAATAAGAAGTGATTTAAAGCGATCCGTATAGAACGTATCTAAATTAAAATCGAGGTGTATAGCTTCGAAAGGGATTCGAATAGCTAAAGTACCTTCTTATCTAGAGCCTTCACTAATCACTAGTTTAGCTTATTAGTTCACTCCTCTACCTACTCTTATACCTATCTCTCCTTAATACGCCGCCGCACTTAACGCTTTACGGTTAATACTAAAAGGACATAACTAGCGGACGACCCCTTAGGGTAGGGTTATTCCGCTTTATTCTTCACTCTCCCCTCCGTTACCGCTAACTTTACTTTAACGTTAGCGGTCTCGTTACTAGGAACGCTTACGTATATAGGGATCTAATAGATCTTAATAGGAATCTAATTAAACGTAAGCGTTAGTAATCTAAGGGTTTATATATAGTTATATATAGTAAGGAGTATATACTAGCCTAATAATCGCTTCGGGTTTTATACCGCCTAGATAGCGGCTTAGTAGTTAGAGAAGATAATAAGCCTCGTAGGCCTATTACGTTATTAGTTAATGAATTTAGCTACCGCTATTTTAATACTATTAAGCTTAGTAACGTATACTATTAATTCCTTAGTAGTCCTAAGATGCCGCCGTTCGAAGATACCCTTATACAGGGTAATAGCTAAAGCGCTAACCTAGCCTTCGTAACTACTTCTATCTATAAAGAATAAGACTATCAGGGCTTAGTCTAGTACGGCTTATTAAAGAGATACGATCTTATTATGTGAGGCTCGCGTAGCCTCTATATCCTCGATAACGTATAGGATCCGTATATTCTATAGCGCTAGAACGAACGCTTTACGTGATTCCTATATATATCCTCTTAGGTTAAGGATACTATCTTTCTTCTATT
>JAMAGZ010000305.1:0-24443 GCA_023626575.1 Penicillium sp. PF1803
ATAAACGAAATTAGAAGTAAAACTTTAAAGAAAGAGAACGCCTTCTCCTTCTTAAATAATAAGTAAACTAATAATTCTATAAACTTTTAATAAAGATTCTTAATAATATCCCTTATAGAGTATATAAGTAATATCTAAGGTAAGCCGCTATAGGGCTAAACTAGTTAGGACCTTATATAGCTACCTCCCTAACACCTAATTTCGCTAGCGACTAAGGACGCTCTAAGGCTTCTATCCCTAAGTATAGCGAGGGAAATATATTCTACTATTAGCGAGGTAAGCGACCTAATAATATATACCCTAATAGCTAAATCTACTATAAGGACTATCGCTAAGTAGAACTAGTAGGAAGCTTAACGCTAAATATAAGCTACTATATCCCTAAGCGGACGGCCGCTAGCGGAATAACCTATCTAAGATACTTCCCCCCTCTTAGTAACGCTAGATACCCCTAAGTTAACCTCGAATAGGACTCTCGCGGGCTAGATCGCCCTTAAAAGAGCTCTCCTAAAGAAAGTACTAAAAATCTATAAGTATTTAGGAGCTTTTAAGGATAATACTACCTAAGAGTACCTACTTAACTATAAACGCTTCTTTTACGAGATAGAGTAGCTAGCTAAGGCTACTTTAGACAATAAGCTAAAGATCGTCTACGCGTAGGGTACCCTAACCGAGAAGGCTATAAAAGCTTAGCGATCGCGCTAATAATATTTTTCGTCTACGTATAGAGACGAAATCTCTACTTAGAAGTAGTATAGAGAATAGATCCTCCGCGAATTTTTAGAGTATTTAGGACCCGAAAAGCGCTAGGATAAGTTCGTAGAACTAAAGTAAAGCGCGAAGTAATCCTTTACTAAGTACGCTATAGACCTCTAGTAAGCTACGGCTAACACTAACTAGGAGGTTCCGGAGGGTATCCTTATCTAATACCTCCGTAAGGGAGCGAAAGTTAAATTATAGAAGAAATAGGCTAAGGATAGTATCTAACCTAAAGCGTTAAGAGATATTATTAAACGTTTTATTTAGTACGAGTAGGGATTAATGATTACTAGCTACTATAGGCGGAAGGCCTAGGATACTAACGGAGATATTAGGATAGCGATAAATAGTATATAATCTACGTAGGAACCCGCGGACCTTTTATCGTTTAAAGGATCTAGTAATATATATAGCCGTGATAACGGTTATAATTAGGGTGAGGTTAATGGCACTACATGAACGTTACTCGCACTATATACTAGGCCATTTTAGGTTAGCGCCCGCCCACCCTTAAAAGGTACACTCAAGACTCATATGAATACCGCTGTCTTTACGTGTAGTCATGATTCCCATTATTGAATAGCTATAATAGCTATCAATTGGCAGATAGATATATATTCACGTGCTTAAAGAAGATACGGACACTAAGGGTGACCGGGAGAAGGGCTTATTATTCTTAAAAATATATAAACATAAAGCTAGGTTGGTGGTATTGATGGAGGTGTGGAAGGTACCTTTTAGTGGTGAAAAGGTGCTAACCTAAAATGGCCTAGTATATAGTGCGAGTAACGTTCATATAGTGCCACTAACCTCACCCTATAATTAAGGCTCTAGAAATAAGTCTAGAGGCGGACGCGGTATATACTATAACTACGGTAGAAGGGGCTATTTCTCCGCGGACTACCTAAGTCTACTAAAGTAAGAGGGTAGAAACGATAGAAAGCTAAAAAACGGCTACGGCTAGACGAATTAGATACGCTCGTAGGCTATACTAAAGCTATATTACGGATCTAGATTCTACCTAGTCTTAACCTCCTTAATCCTACCTTAACTACCCCGAAGGAGAAGGAAGCTGTCACGAGCCAGTCTGAAAGTAGCCGAAAGGGTCGAATCAGGTGCATTTAAACGAAGAAACTAGTCTAGAGAGGAGAAGGAAAACTACGAAGACGCGCCGATAGGCTTTGTTTACCCCGCGGACTGGCTGACGTCATCCGCGTCCTTTCGCCCCACTTTTCCGAAGGAAAAGCACGAAGACACGCCGAAGGTCCTAGGTTTAATCCCGTCCGCCAGCTTTCGTCATATTGCCCCCTCCTTTAAAAGGGCCTAGCCCTACAGGCCTCAGGTCCATTCTGATCTAGCTAATCAGCTGCTCTTATCGTTATCCGGGTGATCTAGTTCGAATCGATCGGCTAAGGCTGCTTCCGTCTACATATTCAATCGCTTCGGGGGTCCTAGAGCTTCCGGGTGCGTATTATGAAATTATAAAAGCTTTTAGGGCGTATTCTTGAAATTTCGTGCTAGATACCACGTTCTATCGACTTTATCACCCTATCTAAGCTATTTCACTCGATACTATAGCTTCTAATAGCGCTTACGCGCGGCTAGGACTTTATTAACCTCCTATTCTTACTCTTTATTTACCACGATCGGCTATAGCGAATCGGCTATCTATCCTAGTAGTGGCTTAGTGCGAGCGGCTAGCCTTAGCTTCTTAGGCGCGAACACTAGGTATACTTAAATCAAATCTAGTAGCTCGAGTTTATAGGCGTTTCCTACCTTCCTAATAATACGATAGGGCCTACTAGCCTAGTCTAATAGCTTTCTCCTTAGATAGTCTATTCTCTAGTTCTTCGAGGTGATATATACTTAATCGCCTATATTAAAATCTTCCTTCTATTTATACGTATCTACTTACTAACGTTAGCGTTCTTATATAGAGGTAGCTCTTCGCTACGTCTCCTCCTAGATCTCTCGTATTTTACTAGTGTACTCCTATACGCTATTATTTCGAGGTCCGTTTATATCCGGTTATAGCCGCGGCTAGATCTACTTAGTCTAGTTAATATCCTTTAGTAACTTTTAGTTAAAAGATACTCTAGGCTTATATCCCTATTTAACGAAAAAGGGGGATATACCTATAGTTTCTTATAGGAGCGCCGCGAAAGTAAAGTCTACTATTACTAGGTAATCTAACTAGTTATTCTAATAGTAGTTCACGAATAGGCGTAGTCGCTAGGCTATATACTAATTAGTAACCTTACTTTACTCGTTAGTCTAGGGGTAATACGCTATTAAAAGCTTTTATTTAATTCCTAAGGTCTAATAGAACTCTTTCTAGAACTCTAACACGAACTACGGGCCTTAGTTAGAGACGATCGATTTAGGGAGGCCTACCTAGTAGTAAACATAATCTATAAAGAGGCGAGCGGTTCCCTTTATATTAACCTCTTTCTAATAGGGTATTAAGATAGGTCTTTTAGTTAGTTAATCTACGAAGACGTATATATTATTAAATCCTCTACGATCTTTAGGAAACGAACGGAAGTCTATTATAATATATTACTATAGCTAGCCTAGGATTAGTAGCGGCTAGAGTAGCCCTAGGGCGTAGTCTCTCTAAGCCTTCGTCTATTTATAAATCTAGTAGTTATTAACGTATCTCTTTATATCGTTATTTATACCTAACTAAAAATACCTAGCCGTAAGTATTTATTAGATCTTTTCTTACCTAGGGTAAGTAATTAATAGCTATCGGTAGATTTCATTTAGTAACCTTACTCTTAGATCTCCTTCTTCTAGTACTATAAGTCTCCTATCGTGAAGGAGTAGACCGTTTTCTAGCTTCTACTTACTTTTACCCTCTTCCTAAGCCTATTCACGCTATTCCTATAAGACTTTACTCGTTTAGTTAGCTATAAGCGCTTACTATATAATTAGTAAAAGTGAAATAGGTAAAAGTAAGGTAGTACTACTAATTTATTCGCTTTTAGTAGCTCTAGTTACTATATTAATATTATCTAGGTAGGTTCTATACTCTAAAAGCTCTCTTAGAAGTATTACCTATTCTACTTAAGGCTTCCTAATCGTATCCTTCCGTAATAGGGCGTTTACTACTATATTACCCTTACCTAGCTAGTAATAAATAAAGAATCTAAAACGCGAGAGATATTCCCCTTAGCGTACCTACTAGGCGTTAAGTATCCTAGTTATTATAAAGTATTATAAAGATTAATAGTCTATCTAGATACTAAAGTAGTTAGTTATCTATAAACCCTCTAGTTTAGCTCGCTACTCTTCTAAAGCTTTAATAATCGCGAGTATCTCCTTATCGTGCGTATAGTATACTACCTCTATAGGGCTTATAGTCTTTAAGAAGAATATAATAGGGTGCTATAGGCTATCTAGGCCCTTTTACGATAGTATAGCTCTAAGGTAGCTATTAGAAGTATTAGTTTTAATCTAGCTTAGTACGAATAGATCGTAATATATTAAAACGGGTATAGTTATTAGTCTCTTTTTTAATTCCTAGAATACCCTCTAATAAGCTAAATCCTACTAAAAGGGTACCTCCTTACGCGTTAACCTATAAAGGGGCTTCGCGATCTTACTATAGTCCTTAATAAATCGCTAGTAGAAATTATATATACCTAGGAAAGACTATACGCCTCTAACCGTTATCGGTAGCTCCTACGCTTTAATCACTTTAATCTTAACTAGGTCTACCTAGATACTATCCGTTCTAATAATAAATCCTAAGAACTTCGTCTCCTATATATAAAATTTATACTTCTACACTACTACTTAAAGGCCTACCGCTCGTAATCGCTTTAGAACGGCTTTAATATAAGCGATATACTACTTTTCGTCTCTATCTATATAGATTAAGATATCGTTAATAAAAGCGGTATAGAAATCGTCTAGGTAGTCGCTAAGCGTATAGTTAATATACCGTTAAAAAGTTATAGGCCCGTTCGTGAGACCGAATAGTATCACTTTATACTTATACGATCTATAACGCGTCTAAAAGGTAGTTAAATCCTCGGAATCTAGGTATATTTAAATCTAATAAAATCCCTACTAGATATTAAGCTTCGTAAACTATTTTACCTTACTAACCCGCTACACTAATTTATTAATTAGCGGAATTAGATATTAATCCTTTTTTATTAGTTTATTTAGCTTCTAGTAGTCTACGTAGAAGCGTAAGCCTCTACCTAGCTTTATCGTTATTAGAATTAGTAAAGCGAATAGGGCCGTTAAGGGAATAATAAAACCTTTCGCTAGGTTTTATATAATATAGTCCTTAGTAAATCTTAATTCTTCTTTACTTATCTTATAGAGAGGATAGTAGCCTAGCTATACGGCTCCTTTTAGTTTAATTTAGTGATTAGGTATACCTCTTAGTAGCGGTAGGGTGTTTAAATTAATCTTTAAGAAGATATTAACTTTATTATAGTAGTGCTTCGGAATCTATATATAAATTTCCCTAGCCTCGAACGCCCGCTTAGGATTATATATTTCGTTAAGGATCTTATTAATCTACGTTAGCGAGGTAACGAAGATATTTATACCCTCCCGCTATATATATTAATAGAAGCCTACGCCTCTAATTACTATAATTTCGATCTCCTTACGAAGAAGCTAGTCCGTCGCCTTCTTAGTAGCCTTTCGGAGTAGTATAATTAATTCACTATAGATCGTACGTTCTATCTTCTTAATAATATCCTCTTAATAATCGTTCCTATAAGTATAGCGGATCTTATGGATTTACTTCTATTCGTGCGCTTCTATCGCTCTATCTCGTTAATCTATATCCCTCTAATAACTCTTATTTAGTTTCGGCTACTTTAGAATCGTTCGCGGTACTATCTTTACTATATCTATCTAAACTACCTCGCTATAAGAGGGTTTATTAGGCTATAAAAGTCTCTAGTTTTTATAATCTAGGAGGATACTATACTTCTTAAATTATATTCTTCTAAGGATTATATCTTAGTTACTAATTTCGGTTATTAATATAGGCTATTACGTCTATATATAGCTATTAATTATTAAGGTTAGCTTTATAGCGTATATAATCAGTTCCGCTAGCGAGCTATCGAATCCTATAATAGGGTATATATAGGGTAGTTAGATTATCTATAGGCCTAAGCCCTTAATTATTAAAATCGCGATACTTTTGTCTAGGAAAATATAACTATCTACTCTAGTGTCTATAAGATAAGAAATATTCACTATTTATCTATTAATAGATACTCTAGCTTAGAAGGTTAAACTATCCTTTGTAGGGGATAATAGCTTCCGTAAATCCACTTTTAACACTATTAAGCCTAAAAGGGATACTTACTTTAGGCTTATTCTTTTCCTAACTTATCGCTCTCGTTAGCTTCTATATCCTTTAGCTCCTTTTAATTTCTATTCTCTAGCTTTGCTACTACGGCGGTAGTAGCTTTCGGGTCCTTTAACGGGTAGTTATAAGAGATATAGCCCTATTCCTAGTAAATAAAATAATAGCCCTCCTTTAATAGGATCGCCTTCTCCTTATTATCGAGCCGGTTCGTAGGCTTCTAATCTTAGTTATTCGCGTTTATATTCGAATTCGGATAGTTCGAGGCGTTTCCTCTAGTTCGGTTACTCTTATTATTATTTCGGTTCTTAGCGCGGTTTATAATCTATTATAAGATTAGGCGGGTAGCGATCTAGCACTTCTACACGAATTCACTAAGGGAAATAGAGTTCTAACCTATATTAATTATTACCTAGTTCTATAATAGCGCTAGTAGTTTTTAGTAAAGGTCGCGCTTTTAGAGGTCTACTAGTTAGTCTAATTCTTCTACTAAGTAAGTAAATTTAGCTAGGAAGTCGCCGAAATCCTACTTTAGGTCTATCTTAAATATAAGGTACTTATCGCGAGCTACCTACTACTAATTCGGATTATATAATATACTCTATAAGTAGTTAAAAACGTCCTAAATAGTGTAGTAGGCCGCGGTCGCTTCCTCCTATATATAAGGGTTAATATATTAGAGTACCTTTCCTTCGTAGCGGCTACTTACGTATACTAGCTAGTAGGTATTAATTAGGTAGTAGTCCTCGTTAAGTAAGAGCTTCCGCTTTATTTCGGTCTTCTAATCCTTAAACTTTACCTCCTTACTATCGCTAAATATTAGAGGGTCTAGTATCTTAATTAATTTCCTACTACTAAGGTTCGAGGTCACGGAGGTTTCTTAGTTATTCCGTTCGGGTCCTATAGGAGTAGTCTTTATTAGGTTTATAACCGTAAGTAAGCTATCGCGCTCTACACAAAGGGTCTCTATCTTAGCTTAGAGATAGGCGTATTCTTCTTCTATCTACTAGTCCTAGTTAATAGCTCCCTCTCGAGCTACTAACTACTCGTGAAGGTCGGTAACTTAGGCCTTTAGGTCTTCGATTTCTTTTATGCGCTTATAAAGGATCTTCTATACGGTTTCGGGGTCGTTTTGAATCCACTAGATTAGTTCATCCATATCTAGGATTTTCTCGCTCGCGTTATCGAGGGTAAGGGATCTCCTACTACCACTACGGCGGGGACGGTCGTTAATATTACCGGCTATCTTAGTGTAATAGTTCTGCGAGTTCGTTCAGAAGGGGTTAGGTAGTTCCTAGAGTAGATAGAGAGCACGTAATGTACGCGTCTCTTCGCTCGAATCTAGTTACCGGGAGTAAATATAAAGGGTAAAGGGAGACTAGTTTAATGTCACGAGCTAGTCTAAAAGTAGCCGAAAGGGTCAAATCAGGTGCATTTAAACGAAGAAACTAGTCTAGAGAGGAGAAGGAAAACTACGAAGACGCGCCGATAGGCTTTGTTTACCCCGCGGACTGGCTAACGTCATCCGCGTCCTTTCGCCCTACTTTTCCGAAGGAAAAGCACGAAGACACGCCGAAGGTCCCAGGTTCAATCCCGTCCGCCAGCTTTCGTCATAGAAGCTACTCTCTACTTAATAAGGAGCGCCTTACTATTCTACCGGGTTAACCTAGGGCCTTTAAAGGGGAATATATCCGTCCGCGTACTTTTAGATTATAGTGCTTTATATATATTTATTTCTATAATTATTCTTAGGAAGTTTAGGACCTATCTTCCTACGCCTAAGAGGGCTTCGCCGCTTTATATTAAAATACCTAATAGATATACGCTTTTTACTAATACTATCCTAAGGATCCTAATTAGGATTAGCTCTTAGAGGGGCTATATCTAAGCGTAGGTATTAGACCTCTTAGAGTTCGAATTTATACTTAGAAGGGACTTTCTTAGTACGAAGAATCCCTATATTAATTAGGTAACCTTAGTAATAACGCTATAGGATTATAAACGCTTATATTAGGTTAACGCTATTACCCCTCTTAAGGATAGAGAGCTAGCGGAAGCCTAAGTTAACCTAATTAGCGGTTACTAAGTTTAATAAGCCCTTTAAAAGGAGTCTGTAAACGCTTTCCTAATAATTATTAAATAGGAAGAAGTGATTATTAGTCTATAATATTTAGACCCTAGAGTACACGAAATTATCTAGAAGTTTTAAAAGGTCCTTAAGGATAAACTTCTAAACGCTTTACTATTAGAAAGGAATATAATATACTAGATTAATATAAGAGATACTAAACCTATAAACGTTAACTTAGACCCCCTTTTAGATAAAAAGATATAAGAATAGCTAAAGTAAATTAACCTACTTCTTAAGAAAGGTCTAATCTAGCTATCTTCTAGTCTATAGGGCTTCTTAGTAATCTTTATTAAGAAAGCTAATAAGAAGTAGCGAATATATATTAATTACTATATATTAAACTAGCTTATAATTAAGAACGGCTACTTATTACCTTATATTTAGGAGCTTTTAGATTAGGTTAAGCGCGCGAAGGTCCTTTTAAAGATTAACCTTATATTAAGATTCTAATAAGTCTATATAGCTAAAGATATAATTAAGAAGACTATATTTAACACTACTTAGGGTAAATATAAATAGCTCGCTATACTATTTAGCCTTTATAACGCTCCTATAACCTTCTAGATAGTAATAAATAAGGCCCTTTACCTATATTTAGGTAAATTTATAATTATCTACCTTAATAATATCCTTATTTTCTCTAACTTATAAGAGGATTATTATAAATACCTTTAAAAGGTACTAGAAGTCCTTAAGCGGGAGGAATTAATTACTTAGCCTAAAAAATATATCTTTTTAATTAGAGAATTAGAATTTTATAGATATATCCTTAGAAATAGGTCTATCTATCCTATACTAGCTAAGGTTAATATTATTTAGGACTAGCTAAGGCCNATATCTATAATATCTATTAATTCCTAGGGCTAGCTATATACTATCGTTAGTTTATTAAGGACTTTACTAAAATTTATGTCTTACTCTACGACCTCCTAAAGAAGATAGATATAGATCTTTAGAGGTAAAAGTTCTACCTTATCCGCTAGATAATAGCGTATAAATATACTTTTAGGAAAGTTAAAGCGGTAATAATAGATTTATCTATCCTTATATAACCTAATTATTCTAAACCCTTTATTATTAAGATAGATACCTCTAAATAAGCTATTATTATAGTTCTATATTAATTAGGACTAGATAGATAGCTATACCTAGTTATATTTAATAGGCAGAAATTAACTAAAGCTAAACTAAATTACCCTATCTATAAAAAGGAGCTTCTAGTAATTAAGGAAGCCCTACGCCTTTAGGACCGTTATATTAAAAATAGTACTTAGACTATAGTTATTACTAATTACGTAAGTTTATAGTACCTATAGACTACTATAACCTATAGTAAGTAGTTAGCTCACTAGGTTAATAAGTTTTAAGAGTATAACCTAAAGATTTAGTATTAAAAGGGATCGGATATAGTAGTCCTAGACGCGTTAAGTAGGAGGCCGGATTTCGTAGAGAACGGCCCTACTAATATATCCTAATCCTAGCTAATTTAGGATATTACTCTTACTATAACTCTAATAGAATCGCTAACTATCAGAAAAGTCCCCGAAAACGAATAATTAGAAGCGACTATACGATTCCTTAATATAGGAGAATTACTATCTCGTAAATCTATCGCTAAGGCTATCCGGAAGTACGTAGCTTATTTAAGCTTTTATGCCTATCTAGATAAGAATACGATAGACCGATAACTCGTTTTTACCTATAAAGATAGGCTCGTTATACTATTTTTAGAGCTTATTCTTTATAGAGACCTTATAAATTATATATATTTAGAATTTAGCTACTTAGGTTAGCCTAGCCTAAATAAAGTTATCTACCTATAAGTATAGTAGCCCTAGATACGAAAGGATATCGAAGATATAGTATATTTATGCCTAAATTATTAAGTCTTATAGGGTTCTAAATAGTCTTTAGAGAGGAAAGCCCCTTAGTATATAGTAACTATAGAGATCCGCCTATTTTAACGCTAGGGAATTAACCTAATTAGTATCTTATTAATAATCCCTAATAGTAATAGGTAGATTATTATAGTAATTAATTATACTACTAGCTAGCTAATCACTAAAGCTATCTCTAAGGCTACTAAGGAAGCTTTAGGCGAGTTCTTATATAAATAGATCTTTATAAATTATAAAGTACCTATAGAAGTAATTTTAGATAATAGCTAAAACCTACTTTTAGGAGCGGTTATATATTATCTAAACCTTCTAAAGATAAGATATAGAACTATAATACCTTACTACCCTTAAATAAATAAAAAGGTAGAAAACCTAAATAGACTATTAGGTTATATATTAATAAAATTCCTAATAGGAAAGCTAATAAAAGTATAGGATCTATATTTAATATAAGCGGTTATTACCGCTTAGATCTATAAGTATACTATAACTAGTCTTAATCTATTCTACCTTATATATAGGATTTACCCTTAACTACTAGATAATAATTTATTATAGGATACTTTACCTTTTACAGAAAGGATTAAGGAGCTCTAAAACCTTAGCGATACCTATAAGAAAGCGAATAAACTCTTACTTACGCGCGCTATTAGGATAAATCGTGTGCGTGATAGTTTAGTCACGAAGATAAGCTTTAAAAAGGATACTTAGGTTTTAGTCTAAAATAAATCACCGTAAAAGTATAAGAGTAAGTAATTTAGCCCTTTTAAGGTTATTAAAGCGTATCCGCTTAGTACTTACGCGCTAATAGAGCTAAATAGCCACGTTCTCTACTATTTAATTAATAGATCTTACCTTATTAAAGTAAATATAATAGACCTATAAGCCTTATAGATATCCTAAGCCGCTTAGAGCGCCCTCTATAGAAAAGGTCTATAGTTAAAAAGGCCTAAAGAGATTATAAAAGTCCTTAGGATAATACCCCTCTATCTTACCACGAACTATCTATATTTACTCACGAAGAATAGGAGGTATTTTAGGTTAATAGTATATACTTAGGGTAGGTTATAGAGGGTAGCGGTCCCACGAATAAAATTAATAGCGGAATTATATAAAATACTCTTAAATATCACTAAAAGTGATTAGTATTAAGGAATAAAGGTTTATAGAAGCTAATAAGAGATTAAGAGGAACTCTAATCACTATCTTTTAAGAAGAATAGTAAGTAAGAGGATATAGAAGAACCTCCTTAGTTAGTCTAAAGTAGGCCTTAGGACGCTAATACTTACGAAAGGACCCTTTTTAATAACCCTATAGCTATTATAATTTAGGCTATAGGCCTATAAAGGAAAGCGAGAGTAAAGAAGTTTAATAGTTAGATTTAAAAAATTATAATAAATAGTAAACGCTTACGGAAGCTTAAACTAACTAAGTCTAAAACGCCTTATATAAATAAAAGCTTTAGCGCGCGAGTAAATTCTCCCTATCGCCGCCTAATAAGAACGCTAGATAAAGTCTAGGAAAGGATTCTTTAGAGAGCCCTTATCCTCCCTTTTCTTATCTATAGGGATATCCTTAGGCTTAAGGACCCCCTTACTTATAAGATACTTACTAAGAACCTATTAGTTACTTTTAAGATAAGTGATTATATCTAGAAGGGCGTAAAAGACCGCGAGAGCTATAGAAGTATTAGTAGGATCCTAAATAGTAAGATCTCTAAGGAGAGAAATTAGCTAAGCGTTCTTCTAGGGCCTAGCTATAGTAGCCTTTATAATATCTATATCCTTTAGCGTAGTAGGGGGAACGGCTAGAGTAGTAAGAGTAATTACTAGTACTAGAGTAGTAAAAGTAGCCGCTAACGCTAGAGCGCTAAGGATAATAACTAATAGCGCTAGAGGAATAATAGGAGCTATTAGAGCGGCTATAGGGCTAGAAGGCGTAGGAGTCTTAACCTCTTTAGAAGTATAACTAACGCGACGCTTAACTAGAGTTAGAACTAATAATTACTAACGTTAGCTATTAAAAAGTATATAGAAGTATAATAATTAACTTATAGATAGATCCCTTAACGCGGGATAGTTAGGATTTAGGGTAGCTAAAGGTGTTTTAACCTAGTTAGGGATTATATTAAAGCGTAAGCTATAGTTTATACTACTAGAATTAAATAAATAGTTACTATAAGTACTATAGAAGGCTAAGTCGCGGTTAATAATTAAGATATAATAGGATATAAAGAGACCCTTCTAAGAGCTATAACTAATATAGGAGGACCTAGTAAGGGCCTAAAGCCTATATTACTAAATATAAGTAGCTTAACGCTAGTTAGAAGTATTTAGAGGCTTAGCCTTATTACGCTAGTTAATATCTTAAATAGATATAGCCGCTAATATAGCTTTCTTAGCTATAGAAGTAAAAGTTAACTTTAGCGGGTTAGTGTAGGAGTTAAGATTAATAAAGGCTATAGAAGTTAGCTAAAGCGCGTAAAAGGGGAATTTTCTCTACTCACTAAGATTAGCGTAGGCTACCTAAGCTATAGAAGTATTAAAAAGCGTATTAGTAGCTATAGCGCTACTTCTAGTAGCACTATCACTACTAGCTACTACTATAGTTATAGCCTTCTTAGCGGCTTTTATAGCCCTCCTTATAATAGTGCTTAAGGCTACTTAGGTAGTCTTACGCTTTTAAGGGCCGCTAATAACTTAATATTTAATATTACTATTAAGGCTAGGTATAAAAGGAATAATATAAGTTATCTTAGTATTAAGAGTAAGGGAAGGACGCGTATAAGGGCTTACTTCTATAGTAGGAAGGAGAGTAGTAAGAGAGTAGCCTAAGAAGTACCCTTTTTAAGACTTTTATCTTAGGAATAAGTAGTAACTATTATATATATTAATTATAGAGCTTTATTAAGGATTAGGAGCTTCCTCTTACCTATTTTAGAGTTAAGAGTTAGTTAAAGTAAAGTAAAGTAGGGAGTAGGAGAGTTATAAGATACTAAAATAGAAGAAGAGCTTTTAAGAGGGAGAAAATATATTTATTTATATCGCGATAATTATATTAATTCTTTATTTACTAAGTTTAGCTACTCTCTTTATATATTAGCCGTACTTACCCACGGTTATAGCTAACTATACCCTACTCCTTTTATATTTAGAAGTCCTTTAATTTCCGCTATTCTTTTATAGAGAGCTATAGATTTTATACTTTTATACCCTTTTTATTTATATATCTAGTCGCTTTATTTCTAATTATAGATAGATACTACTATACGCGCACTTATTTATGCGGATATACGATCTTAGGACGAGATCGAATTTAGTGGGGGAGGATAAGATCCTAGGACCCCTTTTTTATAAAGGCTCCCGTTCGGCTAAGGCCGACGCTATAGATAGTAGGCGGTTTCCTCCTTTCTGCTACTTCCGTTCACGTGACCTAACGTCGGGCAGCGGATATATCCTTAGTCCACATAGAATAAATAGAACCTCTATATACTATCTAACCCTATCTTAGATCATAGTAGCACGTTTAGCAGAGATTAGGTTGATATAGAACCTTTAGTAGTATATAATATACTTTAAAGGGACGGTAGTTCTATTAAGAGATTCTATTAGAGTGATTTTAAGCTCTCTATATCTAAGGATCGTGGTTTCGGTATTTCTAACTATAACTAAGGAAACGACTAGTCTATAGTTTAATAGTAGATCTCTATTATTCGTGATATAGATAAATACTCTAGTATTATAGCACTAGGTATCATTCTTCTTAGTAAAGACCTAGATTATACTTATTACTTTACTATCTTTACTTTAGAAGATATCTTCCGCTTATTACTTTAGGATATATATTAAAAATATATCTCTTTCGGTTAATTTAGTTAATTTAGCTAATTTAGTTATCTTTTAGTAATTTTTAATAGTATATTTATAGGTAAATTTAAACTTTAGTGATATTTTATATCGTTCTTTAAATCTTTATTATATCTCTTTATCTAGTTACTAATCCTTAGGCCTAGTATATAGATTAATATATTAGTATTTATTAAAATTATACTTATCGTTACTTAGTATACTATTATATAGGTATATTAAATTACCCTTATAGTTAGGTTTCGGTAGCCTTATATTATTAGGCTTTTAGCCCTAATAGATTTAGTGTATAATCTATTATCTATATATAGATAATATAGTTAGTTAGTATAAATTAATAAATTAGTTAATAAGATTTATTAGGGTAGGCTACTTTAGGCCCTAGAGGATAATATTATACTATAATATATAGAAGCTTTAGTTACTTAGTTAAATTACTTCTAGGAAGTTATGTATAGGAGTAAGAGGATTATAGAAATATAAGATATTAGCCTATTCTCCTTCTAATTAATATATAATCTATTTTTAGCCCTATATAGCTAGTTAGAAGGATTTAATAGGTAGCGTCTATCGCTTAATAATATCTTAATTATATAGAATCTAGTAATTCTTAGATTAAACGGATAGTATAAATATAGCACGAAGCTTTATAATAGTATCGCGTGTTAGTAGGTTATTAATAATTTATCTTCCTTTTAGTGTAAGAGAGGAACGAATACCTTATTTAAGCGATTCGATTAAGTGTATATAGCGAAGGTAATTAGATCTTAATAATTTATATTCGCTAAGTAAGATCTTATAGATTAATAGCTTATTAGATATAAGATTAACTAGGTATATAGGTTATTCGTCTAGTATAAACGTGTTAGATAGTTATTTAATTATATTAGAGATTTATAATTTTATTAGTTCCTACGGTAGTATAGTAGGTTATTAATTAGGGTTTATATATTTCTATACACTATTAGCTAGTGTATAGTCTTCTATAGTAGTGATCTAAGGGATCTAATATACGTAGCATTTTAATAGGTAGTTAAGCTATATAGCTTAAAGGTTAGTTAAGTCTATCGTTAGTGAGATAAAAGTAAGAGGTAAATAAGACGAAAGTAAGCTTTAGTAAATAGCTATAGCGGTTAGGCTCATAACTATCAGACTTAAAATAGTAGTTATAAGTCCGCTTGGTGCACTAGAGTGTAGCGTATAGTATAGTATAGTATGCACCGAAGTGTAGTATATACTATAGTGTAGTATATAACCTTATAATATAGTTATAGAGGTCGTGCAATCTAATAGAAGACCCACGATTATAGAAGAGAAACACTAATCAGAAAAGTAGATCAAAAGGAATATTAAACTTATAACATTGTTGTTAAAATTTAGTGTTAAACTTATTTTTTAGTTATATGTGCATTAGAAATGCGCTAATTAGCTAAATCAACGATGATCGATCTCAACTATCACATCGGATAGAAAAAGCAACGAGTTTCCTAACACTCTCGTATGCCCTTCTTATTTATCTATGTTTCTGTTAATATTTTTCTGTGATATTCCAAAGTTAAAAATACTACCTGTTTTCCATAGCTAAATTGAACAAGTTTAACATTCTTTTTGATCTACTCTTCTGATTAGTGTTTCTCTTCCACAATGGTGGATCTTTAATTAGATCGCACGACCCCGACCGTGTACGAACGCTTCGTGCATAACACAATCGTGGATCTTCTATTAGATCGCACGACCTCTATAATCCTCTCATAAGATTGTATACTACACTATAGTGTGTACTACACTTTAGTGCACACTACACCATACCGTGCACTACACTTTGGTGCACGAAGCGGACTTATGACCACTATCTCAAGTTCGACAGTATATATATCCTCGCTATTAAGTGATAGGATTTAGATCTCTATCTTATGAGACGGATCCGCTACTATAGTAGCTTTTTTACTAGCTTTTCGTGTAGTAGGTTTACTAGCTGATTTACTAGTAGATAGGCTAGTAGATTTACTAGTAGATAGGCTAGTAGATTTACTAGTATATCTAGTAATCTTATTAATAGGGTTTACTACTTACTTTGTAGACCTTTTAATTCCTTACTGATTAGCTAGATTAGATTAATTCTTTAGGAATCAACCTTCTAAGATAGTAGGGTCTCTTAACTAGACTATCTTCTTCTACTTTAGATTATATATCTTATAGTGCTTCTGCATACTATAGCTAATAATAATAGCTATAGATTTTCTTAGCGATAGCTTACTAGGTAGCTTTTTATTTATATGATAGTAGGCAATAGATCTCTAGGTCTTTATATACCTAATAGTAGGTAAGCGCTTATGATATATCTTATAGGGTGATATAAACCTTAGAGCACTATATAGGGTTATATTATATAGATAGGTAGTAGCTAATTCTCCCTATATATTATCATTTAATCTAGATTAGATTAATAGACACCTAACCTTACTTATAAGTGTTAGATTTATGCGCTTAATTAGGCTATTAGGCTCTTTCGTATAGATAGGCGTAGTTCGGTGTATAATACTATATCTTCCTAATAGTATATAGAAGTTATTATTCACGTATTTAGTACTATTATCGGTAAATATCTCTTTAATCTTCTTATTAAGCTAGTTTTTAACTAATTACTTATATAAGGTAAGTTTTTTTAATAGCTTCGTTTTTTAATTAAAGCAGAGATATATATATCAAAAAACAACAACTTCAGCGCTAAATCGAAAATTTGAAATATCTTAGGAACCACGCTAGTTAGTAACTTCTCGTAAACGGCAGTTTCAGTCTAACTCCCTACGCTATCAGTTAATACCGGTTTCGACCCTATTCGACCAGTATCGCGATATTACGCGCGTTAAAGGGCGTTAGGCCGGTCCCGCTAGGGGCTTCCGGAGGCCTATTAAAAACTCTGCCATCGAACAGAGAGCGCGTATTAAACGTTAACCACGGCGCACATAATCTTCTTAAGAAATTAGGAAGGGGTTAGAGTACTAGACTAACCCCTAAGGTCGTTAGCTTCCTCCGGTAGGTAAAAGACCTAACGAAGGACCTCCTATCAACGCCCCTAACCGATTAGCAGTAGGAGCTCGAATCCCTACGCCGCGACCTTAAGTAAGAGATCACTACTACGATCAAAGCAGCAGTAGAACCACTAGTAAGATAGACGGTTCGATCGTTCGCTAAGATAGTCCGTATAATGCCTACGCCGGCGCACTATCTCTCCTCTAGTAGCTTATTAAGCTCGCTAACGCGCCCGACGGAGGTAGCACGTGACCGTAAAGTAATAGTCTATCTTAGCGACCGCTTGTAAGTTAGCGTATTCCGCCGTCTTATAAGCGTAGAGCTTACTAAGCGTGCGAACTAGGCCTAGGTGAAGGTAGTAAGGATAAATAAGGCTATACCTCTTACGTTAGTTATAGTCCTTACCTCGCGCTAGCTAAAATCTAGTAATCTCTAATTCACTATATATAACGCGAAGGAGGTTAAAATTATATAAATTTATTAAGAGAAATAGGCGAAGGGTCTTTATAAAATAATATTCGTGTATATACCTACGTAGGGTATTATCGTACACGATATAAATATACGTTCGCTTAGTATTAATAAGGCCTTAGAGGCACTACTATAGGAGAAGATTACTAAGGATCTCCTCGCTATAAATAACTATAACTAGGGTAAGGATATAGATATTATAAAGGTTAGCTAGCTACGTATACTAAGTAGGAAATTAGGCTTACTTATCGTTAAGTTTACTTCCTTAGTGCCGGTTAATATAGTAATCAATAAGGGGGTTCTTTAAGATTACGATAGTCTAATGGCTATGCTATATAATAGAGCGTCTTATCTATAGTAGTACTTTAATCATTAATAATATAGTTATATAGGAACTACCTATATTAATATTATTAAATACGTATATTATATAGAGGGCTATTAGTCTTAGGATTACCCTTCGAAGGATATATAGGAGAATAAGTATACTAACTACGAGGGTATATACGCTATATAAAGCACGGAGTGTGAAGCTCGCTAGCGTAAGATTAATTAGGTAGCCGAACTCTTAAGATATCGTAGGAGATATTATTATATTATAGCTCTATATAGTATTAACTAACCGCTAGCTACCTTATACTCTTCCTCCGCTAGCTTATAGGGAATACCGAAGGATCTATCGAGCGAAGAGCTCACTAGCGGCGTTAAGAGGTCTTACGTTAGTAGTATACCCTAGTAATAGGGGGTAAGGGTACTAGCCCTATATCATAAACGGGAACTAGCCTATAGGCTAGTTAGTATATAACTAACGATGGTGATAAATTAGTAATAATAGCGTTATTAGGTAGAGAGAGGGGGAGACTAAGGAGGGCTTAAAGGGCTTAGTCTTAACCGATAGATACTATCACTAAGGGGAATAGCTAGACCTAGGAGTAGCCTATTATTATTAACTAGCTAGTAACTAACGAAGACTAACTAGCATTCTAGTTCTTAATAGTACTAAGTACCTTTCGATTTTATATAGAGCATAGTTTTACCGCACCCCCCCTCGATAAGATCGATTTTTAGTTAGAAGGACCTAGCTTATAGGGCACGGGTAGTACCTAATTAAGGGATAACCTAGCTAGGACGAGGACCGCGAAGGCGAGGGAGGCTAGGGCGAGGAAGATTACTAAGAGGAAGGCTAATAGCGATAACACTAACGTCACGAGGAAATCTACGCGGATAGTAAGTTTAGTAGAGGAAGCGAACTAGGAATCCTTAGAGCTTAGCTTAGAGCTCGATAAGGTTAATATAAGAGATATAGAACGTTAGCTAGAGCCTAGAAGCTTAAAAAGCACTCACTTATTCGACTAGCCACCGAAGCGAGGGAGCGACGAGGAATTAGGAATTTCTACTATTACCGGAAAGATTACAGAAGAGGAAGCAGCCTTATAGCGAGGATCTATCTCTTAATATTCGCTTAGCTAGGAGACGCAGAATATATAGCAGGAAATCTTCTAGATCGAACCGCTAATAAATCATTATAACCACTAGTAATATACACTAAAGGAACTTAAGGTATACTAATATAACGTGTATAGATGAAAGGATGTACTTATAGCGTAATTTCTGTGTGAAGAGGAGGTTATTAGCGCCGATATTATCGCGATCTAGGAACTATAGGAAAACACCTTCTAAGATAGCACTCACCACCCGCTAAAGCGGACGTATAAGCTACTATATCTAGTAGCGAGCGAGAGAGGTGATAGGGCGAGTGTGTATATATTCGTCTCTAAGAAGTAGGCGAGTATACTCACTTAGCGCACTCTCGTGACTATTAGGAGATTCGTATTAAGACTAAGTTATCCGGGGAGCTTCGAATTATTAACGTGTATAACGATTAATAGTAGGGAGTAGCCCTCCGCCTACTATAGGGTAAACTACTACCTATCCGTAAGTAAAAGGGGGTCTCCTACCTTATACTAGGGGATTTTAACCTATACTACCCGGCCTAGGGCAGCGATAATACCCTACGCGAGGCGAAGGCTAAGGACCTCCTAGACCTAATAGAGATAGTAGGGCTAGATAACTAGTTAACACCGAGCACTATTATATAAGACTAGGTAGGCTATTAGTCGACGATCGACCTCGTGCTTATATTATACTCCCTACGCGAGTAGACAGTAGCGTGCGAGGTTAACTATAGCGTGTATGCTAATTTCGACTACTTACTAATACTCACCTGCTCGAAATCGACGTGCTAGAAGCCGTAGATCCTATTAGATAGCGAAACTAGAGAGCTATAGACATAGAGAAATTCCTTTCCTTCGTGTTAGCGAACCTACGTATAATATAACTACTAGATGAACCGAACGGCATTAATAACGCCGTTAACTACCTCCTTAATATTATCTAGTAGGTAGCTTAGGTATTAATACCCTAG
Source organism: Penicillium sp. PF1803 (assembly GCA_023626575.1). NCBI lineage: Eukaryota > Fungi > Ascomycota > Eurotiomycetes > Eurotiales > Aspergillaceae > Penicillium > Penicillium sp. PF1803. The sequence continues at coordinate 19,931 of JAMAGZ010000305.1, forward strand.
GTAAAGCTATCGGAGTAGGCCCGCTAGGGTTAGATACCTAAATATATAGAGGTCATTAAGACGTTACATAGGTATTTCTAGCGGTATATTAGTATATATAGCTAGGAGGACTAGAAGGAATTCACGTTAGTAAGGAATATAAAGGGAAGAGTGATTAAGAAGGCGTTAAAATAGGGCTTCTACTAATAGGTGCGAGATATAATTAATAAAAGGCCCTAAGGGCTCTAGAAAGTATTAAAATAGGCCTAAATAAGAGACTAGTTAATAAGTAGTAATATCCCTACCTTATATTCGTAGGGGGGCCTAGCGGTGTCGAACTAGTATATGGTAGATCTACTTTAGTAGGTCTTCTTCCCCTCGCCGCCGGATACTAATCTCTCTAATATTAACTCGAACTTAACCTTACCCCTAAATTAACTTACCTTCCTAACGATCCCTTAATAAGAGGTTATCGATATAGTTAAGCGAGCTCCACTAGATAAAGCGCCTAGTAAAGATAGTATCCCTAACTATATATAGAAGATACTATAGATAATAACTACGAGTTCGTAGCTATTCTAATAGCGATCTTCGATATATATACGAACGGGCTATAATTCTCGTTACTTCTAGGCGTCTATCACGGTCACGCTTCGTAAGGGCGGCCTACACGACTTCCGGTAGCCGAAATTATACTAACTAGTCGCCTTACTAAACACCCTTAGTAAGATTCTTAAATTAATTATAGCCACGCGTATTATATAAGCCGTGGAGGAATATAGTCTACTACCGAAAACCTATCTCGGTGATAGGAAGGGGATCTTTGTAGGCTATATAATCTAATTAATCCTTAACTATATACACTAGGCGTAGGGAAGAGGTAAGAAGGTATCGATAATATTACTTAACGTAGTAGGTGCCTATAATAACGTCTTATATAAATAGCTTCTATATAATATTAAATAACTCTAACTAGGCTAGTTTATGCTATAGATCGCCTCGTTCCTTCGTAATAGGAATACTCGTATTAAACTTCTAGGGTATCTCTTAGATATCTTCCCTACGCTTACCGGTATCCTATAAGGCTTACCGATTTCGCTAATTCTATTCCTACTATTTAACGCGCTGTTAGTCTCGGTATATAGTAGATATAGTTAACGAGGAATAAGTATTACGCGTGGCTTCGGGTAGGTTAACGATATAGTGATTGTTGAACTTGTGATAGTGGTCATAAGTCCGCTTCGTGCACCGAAGTGTAGTGCACGGTGTGGTGTAGTATACACTGAAGTATAGTGCACACAGTAGTGTAGTGTACAACCTTACGATAGGGTTGTAGGGGTCGTGTAGTCTAATGGAAGACCCACGATTATGGAAGAGAAACACTGATCAAGAGAGTAGATCAAAAAGAATGTTAAACTTAGGTGTTAAACTTGTTCAATTTAGCTATGGGAAAAAGGTAGTATTTATAACTTTAGAATGTCACAGAAAAGGATTAACAGAAACATAAATAAACTTAGGGGTATACGAGAGTGTTAGGAAACTCGTTTCTTTTTCTATCCGATGAATAGTTAAGATCTATTATCGTTGATTTAGCTAATCAGTGCATTAGTAGTGCATTCGTGACTAAGGTGGTTTTCTACGGGGAAGTAGGTCCGGAGCGTGTTATTCTAACTAACTATAATGTTTATGTATACCCGACGGGCTATATATATGTATTAATATACCCCCTTAGCTCTCGATATATGTGCAGAAATAAGATTAAAGTGAGAGCTGAATAAGATAAAAGAGAAGGGATAAAAAGATGATCCTTCTAAATAGTTAGTAGGATTTCTATGCCTAGTTATTAAATAAAGATAGCATATTATTTAGTAGGTAAGCGCTTCGTTGGGCCGTTAATAATCATTTTAGCTAATTTAACCTATTTAATTTATAGCCGTTTTACTTATACTTCCTACTAAATCTAAAGTTAATAGATATCGACATAACGAAGCTTAGTTTAGAATAAGGATTTCTCGCGTGTGAGTAAATCGACTGTCTACTTATTATTATATTAAATTATGTCTATCTTAGTGTTGAATTAAATGAATATAAATAGGCGTCTAATCTAGTAGAGTTATTTAGCTACGTGTGAGATTACTAATAGCTTAGCTTCGGTGATTAATATAGTGATAGTCTTCTACTTACGTGATTTCTATTTAATTAGGCTACCGAATAGATAGAAGATAAATCCTTTAGAGCTTTTTCGATTAGTATTATTAGTAAAGCTTATATCTAAGGCTATAGTGAAGATTAAGGCTATTATTTCGCTATTAAAATAGAGAGAAAGGTATCTTATTATATAAAGGTATAAGATTAGATAGTTAATAGCTTTTAATTACTATTTATTATAGCGAGTAAGCGATATTACTAGTAGTTAGTTAGTGAATATAGTGTCCAGATAGGTCTAAATAGTAGGGAAAAGGGTAGATCTATACTTCTATTATTATAGCTTAATTATTTATAGATTAATTAATTCTATTATAATTAGATTAAGCTTTTATATAGTTAGTAGTAGTATTTTAGTTAGTTTATGATTATTAAGTAGGTTAAATCTAGTAGTAACTTTTTCGATATTGTGAGATATCTGGAAGATATCCAGAAAATATCAAGGGCAAAAATGCCTAAACCGTTAGGAAGCATTATAAAGCCAGACTTACCTATAATAGATGAATCTCTATAAGCTTTATGCTATACCACGGCTACTACTATCTAATCGGATAATCAGGCATAAAAAGACGTATATAATAGTTATACCACCTATATCACTACTATGGTTAATTACACTATATAACCTATAAATAGCTATTATATTATATCATTATGCAATCTAGATCTATTTAGATCTATTACATACATAAAATACGTTTAATATATTTACACAAAAAATTAATTATAAAAATGCCGTACTATTCTATGTCATAATAAAAAAAATATATAAGTATTATAATTAAGCTTTAGTCCTACCTTACTTTCCTCTTATCCTTCTATAATCCTAAGCCGAATTAAATATATTAAGGAAACCGATTAATCTATTCTTCCTTTGATTTCTATCCTTCCTAGCTATACACTATTAGTTTACTTATAGGTTATAAGCCCGAATTAACTCTATTTTAATTTAACTTACACTATATATTATAATATATATCACTCCTTTAATCTTCTTTTAAAGTTAATATAATCACTAAATGTAATATCGAATCTCTTAAAGGAGAAGGTAATTATATCTCCTAGTTAATATAAATAAAAGTAATTCTTAATTAAGAGTGATTAATCGATATAATTTATTATAATTACGTTAAGCTTCCTACTATTTAGCAGAATTAAATTCTAAACTATAATTAGTCTTATAATAAAGTAATTACTCTTCTACCTAATTAATAATCACCTAATTATAGGAATACTTTATTATAGATAGAAAGATCTAGAAGATCTAATAGATCTTTAAGCCCTATAGGTTAAAGCGTAGGCTAAAATAAGCTATTAATTCCTTCTAATAAGTTTAAAACTATCGATTAAATTAATCAAGACGCCTTATTAGCTATAAAGCTCGTATATAAGGATAGTCTATTATTTTAGCTAGATAATATAAAATTAGCCTACTAAGTATAGAATACTTTAGCTAATTAATATTAACTAAAAGGCTTTACTACTAAATACTTAGTATTAAAAGCCCTTTTTAATAGTTAGTTAAGTGATTTTAATAATATAAACGATTATCTTACCGAGGTAAAACGTTTAATTATCGAACTAGCTAGTCTAGGGATTAATTTCCCTAAGTAAATCGTATTCGTATAGGTGCTTAATAACCTTAATTAATTATATATACTAATTATTTAGAATATTATTTAATCTCTTCGAAAAGATTCTGATTTATATATAATTAAATCGTTATTCACTAATCTAATTAACGAATTAAGAGGGTATTAAAACGATAAGTAAATTCTTATAGCTAAAAGCTAAAGTAAACGATATTAGGCTAATTAGCCTAATTAATATTAATTAAACTATTAATTAAATCGTTAGGTAAATCACTATCTAAATCGCTAGACTAATTAGAATTATCGAATTAGTAAAAAACTATAGAAAAAACTACTAAATTCTAGTAAATACTATACGTATTATAATATATAAAGCTATATAGTAGTAAATTACTAGTATCTATATCCTTCTAGTAGACTAGCTAATTAGATACCTAAGGTAAATTAGCCTAAATCTAATCTAAATGATTATTAAAAGATAAATTAATAGAATAAGATAATTATAGTAATACTTAATAATAAATAATCTAATAAGGAAGTAATTAATATTACTAATTATATAATAGATTTTCCTATAGAAAAAATAGGAAATAATCCTATTCACTATAATAGTAATATATACTCTTCTAGCCTATTAACTAAAGATCTAATTAATTCTACTAATAATATATACTACACGCCTATTAGTTAAATTAACTATAATATACCTATAATAGAGGAAGAGACCTAGCTTATTA
>JAMAGZ010000306.1:0-15277 GCA_023626575.1 Penicillium sp. PF1803
GACGTATCCGCTCCTCTTAAGTAGTATCTTACTAGTAACGCCGCTCCCTTTCTTTATTCTATATAGCCTAGGTCTATACTATCTATTATAATAGCGTTTACGCCTACCTAGGAGGGCTCGTTAATTCCTAGTACTATATAGCGCTAGGAGGTTATATAGCGTACTAGTAATACTTTAGTCGCCTTTTGTCTAATATTCTAATATACCTAGGAATAAGGTCTTCTAGGGCTTTCTAATACGTCTCGTGCGCTAAGAGTTTTATACGCGAGGATTCCGTTCTAATATATATTCCTTACTAAATCGCTAGGGATTCAGGGGTGTTTCTAATAAGTGCCTAGGTCGCTTTCCTAGGGCTTTTCTAATAACTAATGATACTTCTAGGTACAGAAGGAAGCTTTTTACATATAAGGGGCTAAAGTAAGACTTGATTCAATCTAACTAGGCTAACATACTATTTATAAAAAGCTTAAGGAGAGGAACACGTTAACAAGCTAAGGTCTCATGATACACGTGACCTATATCGGGCACTAGCCCGTGATAATATATATACGGTTAATCTAATACTTACGCCTATCAATAAGTTTTAGTTCTTTTAGACTAATAATTAGGATTAAAAGTAGCGCGATACTTATCGTAAATCCTTCTAGGAAGCTCTCGCTCTATATTAAGATCGTCTTTCTAATACTTTAGGGTCCTAAGGAGGCTCCTAAGTAGTAATTAGACTAAGTTTAAAACTTAATAAGATATTAAATAGAAGTAAAAAGTAGCTAAAGGTAGCTATTAATAAAATAATATAATATCTTAATAGTAGTATATTTTAAAGAAATTTAGATTTCTATAGTATTAATTAATTAATAGATATAATTAAAATTAGGCCTCTTACGTTCTAGAGAGAAAATTAAGGCCGCTTTCCGGCGATTATAGCTCTTACGCGAGATATCCTCTTAGTTCTAGTAATTAGTGCTAGCGTTAAATAACTATTTAATACTACTCGAGATATCTATTATTATTAACGAAGAAGGATAAAATCTGAAATAATTTAAGAACTAATAATATTCCTTTATACTTTAAGATTTAATCTTAAAGTGAAGGAGTCTTAGTAGCTAGAGAAATTCTTCTCTCGAGAAGAGATTGAAGTAGTAAAGGAAGAGAAGGACGAAAGGCTTAAGGAGGTTAAAGTAGAAGTAATTAGTGATACTAAGGAGTTAAAGAATAAAATAAACAATAAGATAGTAGCAGAAGTAGCTCCTTCTCCTACTATCAAGGACTACACTAAGCCTAACCTACTAGAGAATAACACTTACCTACAGGCTTTAGGACGGAAGCGTAAGAGCCAGGATAATAACTTTAAGTATCATTAATTAGTGATAATTATTTAAATCTATTCTTCTTGAATCCAACCTCTAATCTTATTCCTAATTGCGTCATAATAGGTCCTGATTAAAAGGCGAGGTGTAAAGGAAATACTCAATATTACAGCTAGAAATCGCATAATTTATGCAGTCAGAGAACCTAGGCATGTTTGGACTTTACGTGGCCTAATTAGGGGCCCAGGGCCTATTATGGGCCAAAGGACTCGGCCCATGGCCCACTGTGGGCTACAGAACTCGACCCAAAGCCCAACCCATTCGTGGGTTGGGCTGGGTTGGGCCTGGGCCGACGTGGGCTCTGATGAAGCCTACCTATAACCCTGTCTTTAAGTGGGAATTAGCTTAACTCAGTGGAAACTCTCGGAGAACTTTTGCACCACATTGACTGTAAGGGTATAAAGCGCCATGCGAAAATCATCAATTTCAGAAACTATAATTGTGTTGCCTTGTACGTCCGTTAATATAACGCTTCCGCCTCTTATACCCTCCCCGGGCTAGTAAGCACTAAGCCGGAGGTTAGTGACTAGGTGAGTGAACCCAGCCGGGTAGGGGCAATCCTTACTCGCAAAAGTGCGGGAACTCGTCCTTAGTTATTAGCTGAACTAAGTTAGATAACTGTTGCTCTCCGCCGATTTCGTGCCGCAAGACCTACGGCCTAAGGGAGGAACCTCGCCAGTAACTCGGTCTTAATAGATATACTGCTATTGAAAAAGCTCTAATCGTTATCCGCATTATCTAACAATATGAGCTAGCACCTATTACGTGCATTTATTCAGCCGCTAGTACACGAGCTAGAGGACGTTCGTCTTTAGATCGTTGCTTTTTAGGATCTCCACAACTGTAATAACCTACTAGAGAGCGCGGCAATTATTAATAAATAGTTATCTCCGCTTTCCTATCAGACTAAATCTACTAGCAGGTGCGAGGTATTAAGCATACACCTATAGGTATTAACTTACGACCCTCGCTTCGTACGCCGAATATATACCAACTGCAATCTGTTCCCAAGCTATATATCATAAAAGAAACTGCTTTACCAGCATTTAATATTCTTACTTTTGCTATACCCTCTGAATCCTTTTACTAAGGAATGTCATGAGCCGATCAGAAAAGGATACGAAAGGGTCAGTTCTGGTGCATTCAAACAAAGAAACTAAGTCTAGAGAAAAGAAGGAGAAGAAAGGTCCCATCTGCTAGGAGAAATCGCCTTTGTAGTCAAACTCCCCTTCTTCCTGGAAAGTTCCATATGCGCGCATGCACACAAACAACCGCTCGCCAGTTGACTTCCGCTGACTTCGAGGGCTTCAGACCCTCACGATCGTAACAAAGACAGCCACCCAGAAACTATGGCGATAAGCGCAACTTGGAAGCAAGCAAGGCTTGTTCAAGGTGGCTAGCGGTATCTATCAAGTTTGCGGATTTGACCTTTCAAATATGACTATCATTGAAGGTGATCGTGGTATCATTGTGGTGGACCCCCTTACTTCCGCCAGATGTGCACAGGCAGCCTTGAAATTATATTATGAGAATTCTACCAAAAAGGTTGTGATGGGCATGATTTATACCCATTATACCCCCTCGCACGCTGACCATTTTGGGGGGCAAAGGGAGTCTTCAGATCAAGTGACGCGAGCTCCGTGCCAATCTTAGCACTACATGGCTTTCTCGAGCATGCTGTCACCGAGAATATTTACGCCGGGAATGCCACGGCTCGCAGATTTGCATATATGTACAGCGAACAATTACCGAAGCGGCCACCAGGTCAAATCAGCTGTGGTCTGGGAGCAACTGTTTCTGCGGGAACAGTAACATTAATCCCTCCATCGGTGGACATCACGCATACTGGCCAGGTAGAGGTGATTGATGGAGTACAATTCGTATTCCAAATCACACCCGGCACTGAGGCACCAGCCGAAACGAATTTTCATCTACCGCAGCGGCGAGCGTTGTGTGTCGCAGAGAATGCGACCCAATACCTTCATAATATCGCTACTCTTTGAGGCGCTGCCGTTCGAGATGCTCTTGCATGGTCTTTATATTTGGATGAAACAATTGTTCTCTTCGCTGAAACTTCAGATGTTGTGTTCGCATCTCATCATTGGCCTACATGGGGTCAGACGAGTCTGTTGAATTATCTTATGTAGCAGCGTGATCTCTACGCCTTTCTGCATGATCAAACTGTACGCCTTATGAATGAGGGTTGAACGGGAATTGAAATTGCTGAGGAGTTGGAGCTTCCTGTTCGGCTACGAAACTCGTGGCATACCCAGGGGTTTTATGGCTCCGTAAGCCATAACGTCAAGGCTATTTATCAGCGATACATGACCTGGTTCGATGGGCATCCGTCTCATCTGTGGGAACCACTCTCATCCCACCTTCGGTGGCCCGCGCTGCCAAGTTACCCATCCCAAAACAACGCAACAAGACTTCTCAGACACTCAGCAAAAGGCAGTACGTAAGTTGGCTACACATCGGGTATAGACCCTCAATTGACCAAGATAACATGTAATGACTGGCTTCGTCTTGATTTGGGACGTGAACTCAACCATGCGACTATTTCGATGGATGTCGATGGTAATGGCTAGGAAAGTAGGCATGACCAGGGAATATGTATATATTCAGTGTATAAACAGTTCACCAGTCATTATTCAATGGATGGTAGGAAAGTCAGGGAGGTGCAAGACTACTTTGAACAAAAGTAGACTAGCTCTTAGAGCACTAGTACTTACCATGTTAGGATAAGCGTGATATTAGTGGCACGCTTTCATTAACCACACCAAAGTTCTGTTGCCCGGAAGGGCCGTGCTGAAAACGGGAGTTTACTACAGTCGATTTCCAAAAGCAGACGTAGTTGAACATATCGCAGGAGGGAATTAAGAACTAGAGCTAGTGGCCAGAATCAATAAAATAACAGCAATGGCACAAAGTCGTCCCTGTATTCGCTGTGACAAGTTGACACACTATTTAGCAATGAAACCCGGAAGGGGATCTCCCGGCGCAAAGCGCACATACCGGGCAATCAACAAATGGCTACATGCACCACAAAACCGAGCAGTGTCTGCCGTAACTCGTCACTTTACCTAAAATGCAGATCAGCTACATGGACCTCACAAGGGTTTTGAGCCTCTTGAGATTCTGAAACAAGGATCAGAACATGTAAGGGCAATGGAGCTTGGTTCGCGTACCTTTGTTAAGGAAAGGCAACTAGTGGCGACCGCCACTATGCTTCATTTCAGCACCATGTGCAGTTAGGACTCTGTGTTCTCGCTTCAGTTAACACTTTTGTGTGACAAGCTGCTATGTAGTCTATCAATCAAGTACGCCAAGACAGTCAGGCACTGAGTGATGTAAGGAGCAAATAATTCAGCACAAGCAATCGTGGTTTGTAACTTACCATACTAGTTTATGCCCAGCTCGTTTTACCGTGTGCCAAAAAAGTCCCTCATCTCCTCTCAGTCACTTGAACCACCTACCCCACTGACGAGAGCTAGAGACACAAAATCCGGCACAGTAGGAGGGTAATGCTAGAAAAATTTTCCGTTAGTAGACCAGTATCGGACGCAGACTGGTTTACTCAGTTCAGGGCTGGAATTAGCACGCACCTAGACGGCGCTGGCGCTTCCAGTTATATATGCATCGTTAGCTTACATTGAATAGGCACGTCCTAAGATTAACGGTAATTGGTGGGGCGAGTGGTGACGCTGATATGTTATATCTTACACTCACTCCAATTGAATACGTTTCATGCATCTCTATTTTATTTTTCAACGTCCAGCTTACTGCCTATTTTACCCACGCGCGTAAAGGATGCAGACGACATGAATCATGCCCCCACCGTAAGTTTACTAGTGAGCTTTGGCCACGCGCACTGACCTGACGATCAGTGCGTCACTTAATTGCAGATCTGTTCTAGACTTCGCTGAGTGCCCTCCTTTTATCTTTCCCAGGCTGAGACCTCATATGTATTGACAGACTTCCAAATCTGAAGCACATATTTTGATACTAGAGTTTCATACCGCAACATAGATACTGCTATCTACAGTTCCCGATCGTACGTTAAGCGACAATTTACCGTTATTGCGACTGTGGTGTTGCTAAGCATGTAAAGCCTCCATGGTGAAAAGGTTCGCTCATGGATAATGGAACAAACTAGATAACCACAGCGGATTGTCTAAGGTTTGAATTTCTTAACGAACACTAACCTCTAGATGCTTCGGAAAAAATCCAAATGTACCCCCAATCACGTCGCTGCTGGGTCAAAGTTTGAAAATTATGTGTCGCGTCGGGGAATAGTTGCTTGCTTATGTATACTGAGGTACTAGTTATTGATTGATCCGGTAAGTCATTCGCTCGGAGTAAATGTGATTCTCGGACAGAATACATTCACTGAGCCAGCTACCTGGTATAACTCAACCTTATTAGATCTAGATTTAAGAAAACTTGACCCAAGGAGACATAGTCCATATTGTGGTGCGCGTATGTAGTCATTAGAAAATTCACTGAGAAGATGTTTCACTGTACATTAGTCGGTTCCGAAGTGTCGGATTGCCATAACCAAGATCTTAACCTCCTCTATCATCCCAAATTGCACTTTGTTCACCATGGCATGAGACGCCCTCACGCATTTGCGGCGAAACTGGCATTCCGAAGTAGGCGGCTGTCTTGGAGTCATACGTTATTGAAAACCTCACCCCTAGTCTGTGCTTGCGATTTTAGGGCATTTACACCTATGAGTTGAGTTGAGCCTTGTATTTTCACGCCCCAGAAAGTGATGAAAATCTTGAAAACTCTGTACGGATGCTCAATAATGTTGTTCGGAAAGAGAGCCAACGCACGGACTACTCTCCGCGGGGTTATGCGTGTCGGCGAAGGCGAGAACAGATCTGCAAGAATGTGGCGTACAGATCGTCAGGTCAGTGCGCGGCAAAACTCCACTAGTGAGCGTAATGCGGTAACAGGATTCATGTCGTCTGCCTTCCATGCCTGTGTTCGAAATGGGTAACTAGACGCCAAGCATCTGAGGCCGAGATGCATGAACACCTCGAAGTAGAGCTACTGGAACGCCCGCCCCTTCAATTACCGCTAAATCTAGGGTACCTGTTGAATGGTACCTTGCGATGAAGAACAGGAAGCGTTTTCACTCTTTCTGAGCGTGTAAGTTCGAGCACTGGAGGAATTTTAACAGCAGTAAGCCTGACATCAATTTACCAGCGAAATGACTTGCCAGCATAATTTCCGCAGTTCCAGACATCACGTCTCTCTACTTGTTCGCTGGTGGAATAGATTGTATGAATGAATGAGACACAACAAGAAACGAAAGATTTAGTCATCCCACGACAAAATGTGCTAACGTGACGTAGGAAATCTTATATAAACAAACAAGTCGCGATTGCTTGTGCTAAAGCATTCAGTGTTCGTTGTACCATTCAGTGCCTCATTTGCCCGATTTTATCGAAACATCGATATATGTAGCAGAATATTACTCAAGAGAGGTAATATGAGGCAACTAAAGAAGACGCTGATAACAAATGGAAAACGAAGCATAGTGGCCGCCGCTACTGGCTGACTTCCTTACTCGGGCATAAGTACGCGGACAAAGCACTGCTCTCACTCAATATTGTGATCTTGATTTTTAAACTTTTAAGATACACAAATCTGATTCTTGCTTAGGCTAAAACGACCAGACACATTGTACCCTGCTCGCTTTGTGGTTCATTTAGCCATCTGTTGACAGCCCGCTTTGTGGGCTAGCGCCGGGAGATCTTCGTCTAATAGCGAAAAAACTGTTTTAGGGGATGCACGGCTTAATAGCCTGGTAACTAGTAGCCGCTATTTTGTGTGCGATGTTCGTCTATTGGCGGCATCTGAGCCAGCCACTAGCATTGCTCCTTTTACCGCTTGTTAACTAATTCAATCAATTTGGCCGAACGCTATGAACCTACTTCCACTAAAACGAGGTAATGCAGTGAACTCCTGCAAGCCACTTCGTATTCCATGACAGAAACATATTACCTGGAGCTAAATTGTTTGCTATGATGAATGTGATTGCAAGTGACTTCAATAGGAACGAAGGCTTTTCGATAGTCCTTGATCGAATGGTAAATGAGGGTTATTTATCTTTATTGGAATGGGAAGCCAGTCGATAGAGCAATACATAATGAGTCCCAACGCCCTCCTATTCTCTTTTTCGGCCCCTAAAGAATTGCGGTGTTATTGCCGTATTACTCGGAGTTTCACATTCATTTCCATTTTCAAGGCACCCTTTGCGCGTTATCGACTCAGTGAGCCCACCTGTGCGAAAAGCCCGCTCTATGATCTTCAAGCTCAACTAACGTTCTTGGGCGCTACAGCCACTCGGTTCGCCTAAATCGGTATTTATTGGAAACCAGGGCAAAGGGGTTATGCAGAAGTTGATAATAGTATCACTGACCAGCTGCGTCTGTGTGTGAAAATTTACTGTAAGCATGCGCTTCCTGCTTTATACGTAGGCCCACTGCTCGGAGGTTGACAGCCTTGTCACTTCTAGGTACAGTATTTATGGAAGTGTGCCGCTTGGACTCGCAACAACAGTCCCCCATATTTGCTGAGCCAGAAGCCCGCATGATACAGAAGGCCGAGAAAATGAAACAGAGAAAGCGGCCACGGCGCAAATTGCCAATTCGGAGGCAGGAGAAGGACGTGTATCATTGGCAACCCTACTCCTTTCAGATTCATTATCCAAATTTTGACCAGGATGTACCTGGTTTGTATCCTTTCCCGCAAGGCTCTACATACGATAATGGCTCGTTTCCAATCCAAGATCCAGAAGCGATGATCCATATCTATGAGAACGCTTTCGCAAATTTTCAACAAACCAACTGCCGTGTCCTTGCCAAGGCGTATGTCAAGATACTTGAGCCAAGAAAGCAAGTCAACTACCCATACAATGGACGAAAGTTAGTTGGAGGAAGAAAAGTTCAATTTGATCCAGAGGTGACAAAACCGCCCTGGTGGCCTTCTCGAGTGCGCCACCACGAGCCAGATCATCTCCTAAAAGTTGGTATGAGCGCCTTACACCATTATTTACCTATGTGCAGCTAACCGCACAGAGCGTATTCGACTCCTTATCCACATCGTCCGTGAGCTGCGCGCAACCCATGGAATAACCGTGGATACACTCAGAGAGGCAGATCGGTCTATTCGAGATCAAATTCGACCAAGAAGCAAACTCCAATTTCTTGAGGAGATCTACAATATAAGAGAAGCAGAAGACTGGTTGCTCGGTAGACAGACAGGTAACACGTTGTTCAGCATTATCGTCATTCATGAGGCTCATTTCTTCCACACAGGCAAGCAACTACTCAAACAGACTTCAAGTCCGGAAGTTTCGAACAAGATAAGAAAATCCAGTACTTTTGGACTTTCAGGGTGTACCGATATTGAACCAAACGACATGAAGTCCCTGGATAATTTCGCCAGCGACTGGGCACCGTTTTCCCGTGGGAACAACTCTTGTATCGCTTTCCCACAGTGTGGAACCCTGCAACGTCTCACTACGGGTCAAGACGAGAACTGCCAAGACCATAGGCCATCGTTCCTCTACTGTCGTCAGCCTTCTATATCTTTCAATGTTACACCCCCACAGTGGGAGCCCGGCTTTATTGAGGCGTCCTTGGTCATGGGAGCTACCGGTTACCCACCTCAATGCCCGTATCGGTGTGAAAGTGCCAATGCTCTTGCCCAAAGAGAAACTCACAAAGCCACCCACTATGTCCCGGCTTCTGGGCCACTAGTATACAACATACCGGAAATAGGACGTCCCCAGCAATGGTGATATTGCGCTATTGCGATAAGAGATAATGAAGATAGCTAGGGTGGGACACTTCTCCCTGGCTATTATCAGCCAGGTTCCTGAATGCGTAAACATTGCGGATGGGGGGTTTTGACTCGAAATATGTGGAACCGGTCTTAGCCTGCCGCGCAATCAAATATACGTTGAGTTAGCAAAATCATTCAAGGTAGAGCCATGAAGCGAGATGATAAGGTAAATTGAGTTCTCTTCTGCATTACACCCAAGGGCCCCAGGGCTACTAGTTTGTCATGTTACATTATCTCGGTCTTTACCAATCCTAAGTTCATTGTTTCACAGATACTACTAGCCGTCAGTGTATTGCGCACTAGATTAGGATATGCCGATGATAGGCTGGCTAAGCTGTCTCGATTACAGACTTTTACGATGTCTCTCTAGTCTGCTCGCGTCTTGCGATTGACTAAATCATGCATTTCCGGATATGGTCGCCTTCCCTTGCAAATCTTCATGAGGGCAGAACAACAGCATCGCAGTATGAATTTTATTGCTTCGATTCACTTCTATCAACTCCGTTCGTACTAGATTAGCTGCTCAAAGACGAAGCTTCTATAGGCCTGCATCGTCCGAGATCTAGATTTCAATCTAGCCAGACTCCCTTTTGTGTCCGCTAAGAGTAAGCTTTTGACTTCTCCTCTCCTCGACGGATCTATTGCTGATAGAGCCACAAAAACAGAATAATTGAAGGGCATATATAACAATGTGAATAGGGCAATGAAGCCAGTTCTCTGATGAGAAGTTATACATGACTGAGTTGCGTCTTAGAATTGTAAGAACAGTGCTTAGCCGGAAGTGTTTTGATATCAATCAATCAATCAATCAATCAACACTCTATTAACCTGTTGCAGCCTAACTAGTGGCGTAATGGCTATGCAGGCGCTTCCTCCGGCGGAAGCAAGAGTGATCCGAACGCCAGCCCACGCGCATGAAACAGTAAATACATAGGAAAACGGCGTCTTGCCATATAAAAACAGCCCAAAAACAGTATCCATACGCCCACAAAGCCCTCAGTCCCACGATATATCTCTCATTCCGCCCTCCTAATGGCCTGCCGCTTCCTCTGCACCTCCGTCCCTGTTATCCTTCTCTAGTATTCGTACTATCCTCCTGCTTCGTTCTCGATTGGTGGCGTTCGTTGTTGATGTTGGATGTATTCTTTCACGACCTCTCGGTTAGCCGTGGTTTTAGCGTTCCTCCTACCTAGCGTCTTCACCCCCTATGCCGTTACTAGATCATCCTAGTAGATCGTTTTCGTTGCTATATAGTGGCTCTAGCTCGATTTCGACGTGCCGGAACTATCCTAGTAGGCCTATTTATAGCATAAATTCGGCTACGTAGCGGGTGGCCTACGAGTACGATATAATTATATCGTAATCCGTCGAATCCCTAAGATCGGTTATCCGGATCTTATTAAGGAAGGTTTTCCTTAGATTAGTGTATAACGAGTACTATATTAAGATATATCTTAGTGTTTAAGACCCCTCGCTGTAGTAACACTTATCTAATTCGACCGCCTTAATTTTGAATAGAAAGTGATTTAGTGCGATCTATATAGAGCGTATTTAGATTAATATAGAGGTATATAGCTTCGAAAGGGATTTAAATAACCGAAGTACCTTCTTATCTAGAACTTTAACTAATCGCTAGTTTAGCTTACTAATTCGCTCCTCTACCTACTCTTATACTTATCTCTCCTTAATACGCCGCCGTACTTAACGCTTTATAGTTAATACTAAAAGGATATAACTAGCGGACGACCCCTTAGGGTAGGGTTATTTTACTCTATTCCCTACTCTCCCCTCTATTACCGCTAACTTTACTTTAATATTAGCGGTTTTATTACTAAGAACGCCTATATATATAGGGATCTAATAGATCTTAATAAGAATCTAATCGATTATAGGCGTTTACTATAGCGGTCGAAGGGTTTATATATAATTATAGATAGAACTTAGTATAAACTAGCCTAATAATCACTTTAGGTTTTATACTACCTAGATAGCGGCCTAGTAGTTAGAGAAGATAATAAGCCTTATAGGCCTTTTATAGTTCTAATACTAGTTAACGAACTTAGCTACTACTATTTTAATACTATTAAGCTTAGTAATATACACTATTAATTCCTTAGTAGTTCTAAGATATCGCCGCTAAAAGATACCCTCGCGTAGGATAATAGCTAAAGCGCTAATCTAGCCTTCGTAACTACTTCTATCTATAAAGAATAAGACCGTTAGGGCTTAGTCTAGTACAGCTTATTAAAGAGATACAATCTTATTATACGACGCTCGTGTAGCCTCTATATCCTTAATAACGTATAGGATCCGTGCGTCCTATAGCGCTAGAACGAACGCTTTACGTGATTCCTATACGTATCCTCTTAGGTTAAGGATACTATCTTTCTTCTATCGGAGGGCTTTAAGGGGGCTCTATCCCCCTTTCCGGGTCTCCTAAGGTAATCGTGGGTACTATTAACGTAGACACTTTAGCTAAGCCTATACGGTACCTATCTAGATCCGGATTACTATTTCCTAGGTGATTTAGTTTATAAGGAGGTAAACTAGTATTAGGAAAAGCTCTACGTCGAGCGCTACCGCACTAGTAGATTTAAAGGCACCGCTAATAAGGATCGCTATATATCGTTAAACCTTAGTAAACTCGTTAACCGTTCGTTTTAACTCCTATACAGGCATAGATCTAGCCGTAGGGTAGTACTATATAGATATCCTGTAGAGCATCTATAGCACCACCACTACTTAGTAGACCTTTCGCATTACTATTAATAAAGCACCCTATACCGACCCTATTATCACCCGGAGGGCTTCGAGGCTGCCGTTAGCCTTAGCGAGTAGCTTTTAACGGTGTGTGTCGAAGTTAAGGTATCTATCGAGCTAAACACCTAGATACTTAGCGGTCTATGCCGGTTATATTAATAATTCGTTATACTAGATAGGCATTTAGTCGTTACCCTCGGGGTATTATGTCGCGTAGTCGAAGATGTCGGATCCCATATGGGTTATACCGTTAGCTGTCGGTTCCTAGGCCGTCTCTTTCTCGTTCGGGTTAGTGAAGTGGATCAGCTCGAATTTATCGGGTGCGAACCTCGCTGCATGTCGCTTCGCCCATTGCTCTGCTCTGCCTAGCACCTTTTCTAGTAGCTTGATGTTATCATAGTATGTGTCTGATTCCACGATAATCGCCACGTCGTCGACCTATCCAAAGCCGCACGTAGCACCCGTTCCGCCTCGCATATATGTGCTGCATGCCGAGACTAACGGCGCGTTGAACAGCAAGAACAGGATTGGCGAGATAGGCGATCCTTGTGGGATACCGGTAGGCGTGGGGAAGCTATCCGAGAGGAATCCTGGCAACTTAATGCGAGTACTCCTGTTGCGAAGAAATGATGCGATCCACGGCGCGAAGTGGCCTAGACGGAGTTGCCTTATATTGTGCAGCAGTCGTTCGTGTGAGACATTAAAGTGTTTTGATATAGGTAATAGATCATGTTTTGAGTGGTAAATTTTTAGCGATTATTGCTAGTTATTCGCAGAAAGCCTATCAATTAAGAACTTTCTAGCAGACGTTTGACGCGAGTATTTTAATAATTCGAGCCTCTTAATGACCCAAACCCCCAAGAATTTAAGCGGAGTACCCACAACATGACGGCTTAGAAGACTTTTCGACCGCCAATTTCGTAGATAATTTATTATACTAGCCTTCTTGAGTAGTTGAGCTACCGTTCTAGGCGACTTTGGTGCAAATGGGCTAGATCTGTTGCTTAACTCGCTCTTAGTGGCGAGGGAGTTCCTAGAGAGATATTAAGCTTCGAAAGCACTCTTTCGGTACCAACTGGTACTACGCCACTAGCTATGAAGCTATACTAAATGATAGAGAATTTTAGAAGGAATTTTAGCCGTGCATGTTGGTAGTTTTCTGAGAAGCCATAGTTGTCGATATCGTTGTATCCTGTACGCGTCAGATCGCAAACAAAACGGCTCTATGCCCTCTTAATTACTTGAATAACTTGAACCCAGCTAACATCTAGTAGTTATAGCAGATATAAAGAGTGCAAAGGCATATAAAGAAGTACAACATCGTTTCCACGCAGACTCGGTCGAGTTGAGACCTAAGGTAGCTACTATGAACGTCGAGGATCAATAAGCGAAACCAGTCACTTACACGCCAATTCGTTGATAGAATAAAGATCTTGTATAACCAGCATAGGCTAATCATTTTAGGAGTCTAGCCATTATCTGAGACCTCAAATCGCAAGTCTTGCGGGAGATTATCGAACCACCAGCCAATAGCAACCTTGCCTTGAAAAATTACACATGGCGGTAGCGAAGAGCTATTTGTGTATATTGCTTTGATAAAATTGGTCAATGGCAACTCCATGACCATATGAGACGTCTCCGACTACAATTTTCAGCATGCGTAGTTACCTGCCGCGAATATGTAAGGCTTATCGTAAATCCCGTCTCATCGAGGCTGCAGTAACCTTCGGTTATATCCCATTCTTGTTAATCGCATTTTGTACTGTCGCAAACCAGATTTGTAGGGCTATTTGGTCTTTGCGAATTGCCCCTGGTTGTATCGCACGGAGTTGCGTGTTAGAAAGGTCATCAGGACGTTTAACGAAGTTTAATAACCCATTCTCGTCAACTGTAGGCGGAGAGTAGCTAACGCACGCAGCTAGTGGGATATTAGCCATATCGCCCACAGTAGACGACCAACAGTTGCTCCACACGTATGCATAGAGATACTTCAATCGAAAGGCGGACCACCTTCCACTTACGTCAGTTCACGCCTGGGGTTACATCGCTCTGCGATGAGATTACCCTAGATACACGAGTTTATAGGGTACTGCGTGGAAGTTCGCGTAGCTCTGTTGCTGCGCGAATTCTTTTGATTGGGGTATTTTTGACACTGTTAATGGCTAATGAGATCTTTTTCTCTTGAATGGCTGATGTCCGCAAAGGTTCTGACCGTATTATCGGCATGGTAGTTGGGTTGAAATTGGTGGATTGGTAGGTTGACGCGTTTTCTGATAGAGCGGCCAGAATGACCGGGTGGCCAGTAAATTGAATTAACTATCAATTATTCACCAGCACATTTCCGCTAGAGGGTTGTACAATATGAGCTTAATGTAGCCGAAACAATTTGATGGCGCCGAGGGAATTAGTAAATATGACAAGACCGACCTTAATGTAGTAGATGTTCAGCTTTTTTCTCTTCCAGGGCCGAAAGATCACCTCAATGATCGAAGCATTTATGAATTGATAGGCTGAGATTGTGTGTCTGCGAGAGTTGTATTTGTCAAACCATGGTAAGGCGTGGTAAGGCGGTGGAAAATTTCAATTCCCCTTACTTTGTGTCAAAGCAAGCTAATACAGTATGGCATTGTATGCGAATATTGGTCTATTTTATCAAAGGGGAACCAATTGCATGAAGGCAAAGTTGATTGATTCAAGAAAGATCTAAAGAGCGTGGTAAACAGTGGGCATGTTAAATACCTATCTGTCTCTTCCGATAATCGGATTGACAGAAGCGGGGTTGTCCTAAGGTACTTAGAGTAAACTGGTCCAAGTTGCTGCATAAGCCTAAGATTATATACAAAAACATAGGAAACGAGGGGCGTAGGAATAACTAATAAGAGTAACTCTCCACTTTCGCCGATATACCCCCTTAGCTAATCTCCTGTGGGAGATTTGCTAGAACACACAGATTTCGCTTAATCAAGCGCTTTCAACAGATAACTAATGTCTTCTATGCCTAGCAATCTAACGAATTTAGTATGCTTTTAGCGTGGAAGTAGTTAAGACCGTCCGTAACTATCTCAGACATCTTAACCTATTCGACCGGGATACGGCCTGCCTATACCTCCTATCTTAACTAATGCTAGTGGATATTAATACATCGAAGCTTAGTGCGTAATTAAGGCGCTTCCTTTATTAATAAGCTAATAGTTGTGAAGGGCTGAAGCAGATTTGATTCAATCGTACTAGGCCACAAACTGTTTACAACAATCTTGAAGAAGGAAAGAGAACTCGCTCCGTTTCCTGGG
>JAMAGZ010000307.1:0-15266 GCA_023626575.1 Penicillium sp. PF1803
CTACTAAAGCTAAGCTACTCGCCCTATCCGAAGCTAGTAAATCGTTATTAATATAGAAGAGACTCTTTAACACTATTCGATTCGATCCTAGTCACCCTATCACCCTAAAGTGTGATAATTAGTAAACTATCTCCCTTTTAATTAAGGAATCTCCTTAACTACGCACTAAGCTTTAATATATAGATATTTATCACTACTAGCTTCGTTAGGAAGTATAAGTAGGAAGGATTCTAGTTAAATAGATAAAGATAGCTAATATAGTAGCTAATAGGCTTATAAAGATCCTTCCTCGCTAAAAGCATGCTGAATTCGTGCGAATGCTAGGCATAGAGGATATTAGCACTCTGTTGAAAGATTTAGGCGAGGACTAGTGAGTTCTACTAGTAAGCTTCGTGATCTCCCCTCCCCTTACTAAGGGGGTGTGTTAACCCTAATAGGTTACTCCTCGTACCGCAACAAGCGGGATACATCATAACAAGCTCACGCTTACCTAAAGCAACACTTTTGTATAGCGATCACCAGCCATTTCTGTTGAGATTAGGCACCAGGATTTTCAACATCCTGAGGACCTCGGTTATACTGTAAGCTCAGGAGTATTTCAACCCCCCTAGGCACCCCCATTGCATGTACTGAATCAATCATCTTTTAATTCAATCAAATCTCCCCTTTGATTCCGTTGCTCTGATAAGCCATCCAAGTACTCCGTAGCTGTCACAAAGTTGATAGATTCCATTGACGAGGATGATGCAGTTCGAGTAATGCGCCGGCTTTTCCAGCGGTTGGAGGACTGGATCAAACGACATTACAGCCAAGTCCCCCATGCAGCGCATCCTACAAGAAATAATAGCTGTGACATAGCTTTTCCCGAAAGGAACGAATCCTTTGCACGATTCAGACCATCCAGGGCTTCATATCTGAGCAAATTTTCCAGGGAATCTTTTCTCGCTTCATGGCTGGCATCCGGGACAGATCCTTGGAAAATATTTTCTACGAACTCGACACAGATATACAAAGAACCTGTTAGTTGTCCCAACACTTTAACCAAATCTCTCAGCAAAAAACTCTCTGCTGACAGCTCTAGCTCCACCGCACGTTTGGCAGCACTGGCGTTCGTCCACAAGCCTTGCAGTAGAATCCCTGGCAAAGGGCGTGATTGACCAGACTTGTGACAAGATTTCACAGAGAGTAGAAGCGCCCGTCCGGTTGCACACCCTCACAAACTCCAAGGAAAGGCACAGCAATTCAGAGGCTTGCTCCAAGAATGTGTGGAGTTCAAATTGAGACTGGAGCGTCAAGGACACGGGTATCGTTTCCACAGGAGTTGCCCATGGATACTTTTTAACGAAGAGCAAATGCGGAGTCTGAATGGAGTATCTTCCGCGGACGCAAAGGTTCTCCAAAGCATATGGCCCATGCTTTGGAAGGACACACCCGATAATTTGATCATAGTGGAAAAAGAAGTCGTGCAACTGATCCAAGAGCCGCCGGATTCTGAGCCTCTCACTGAGACTGAAACTGCCTTGCCCGCGGAATTCTCCAGCCTTGCTCTTTGATTTGCATTGAAAACTGTTTTTGATGCTCAAGATAGCTTTATCAACAACTTGGTTCTATTTAGCTATAGAAAGAAGCGGTAGAGAAATGAATTGAATCAAGAATTGCTAAATATTTACCAAACACTATCCACAAAGCCATCGCCTCCTGCCTCTGTATCTACCTTCATAGATTCCATGAGTCCACAAACCTCAAACAACTTACGAGGACTAAGACCCTCAGGAGTACCGACAACCCCTTCGATCTTGAGACGCTCCAAGGCCGAACGAATACCCAGGTAGGCTGGTGCGATAGAAGAAAATGAGAAAATCATGATTCTGAATCCCATATCTTCCGCCTCCTTAGTGGTAATAACGGGAGTGGCACCGTTTTCTACCATGTTGAGGAGAAGAGGCCAGGGTGCAAGGTCTTGGACTGCCTGGCGAGCCTGTTCCTTTGATGTGAACCCTTCCAGAAGACCCACGTCAGCACCGATGTCTCTTGCCGCTTTCAAGCGGGCGATGCATTCCTCGTAGCCATATTGTTGAAGGGCATCAGTTCGTGCGATGAGGACGATATCGGAGTGCAGGCGATCTTTAGTCAGCTTAGCTGCACGAATACGGGTCAAATACTCTTCGCGGCCCACGACCTTCTTGCCGGCAAGGTGGCCACAACGTTTGTTCTGGATCTGGTCCTCGATGTGGAATCCAGCCACGCCAGCCTGGATGTATTGTTGAACGGACTTGGACACCATTAGAGGTCCTGAAATCCAGCAAGTCAGCCACCGACTAGTGTGTTTATCATCAAGATTGTTCTGAACGTACCTCCATAACCGGTATCCATGTCTGCAATGAGAGGAGGGCCAAAGGGGTCGAGATTGGCAATCATCTCAGCATTGGTTCGCATGTCGTGAAGCTGAGCAAGACCAAGATCTGCCATTCCGAGTCGTGAAGCAGTTGTTCCTGCACCGGTCTATTGAGGTCAGCCATAGACAAAAGCCTGAATAAAGGGTATCTAGTACGACATGACATACCATATACATGCCTTTGAAGCCCAACTCCATGGTAATTCGAGCAGACAGGCCATCATAGACTCCGGGGCAAACGATGCGCTCTCTAGAGTCCTTGAGCATCCGACGCAGCTTAGATGCCGCAGGGATGACATAAAGAGAGACACTGGGCTCATGGCGCATACCATTGACCTCATAGAAGTCATCTTTCTCAACGGTGATAGTGATGGTCATATTGCCGATGGTTGCACGACGGCGGGAAAAGACAGTAAGACTTTGTGTGATCGTAATTTAAAAGATGATCAGGTTTGAATTGAAATGCCTAAGCCTCCTACTTATAGTTCAAGGGTTTCCCGTTCGGAGTAGGATAAACCGATTCTCAAATGAAGTGGAATGTAAATGAATAACCCCGATTCGCAACTCCGACATTCATTACGAAGAAATTGGCTTAGGTCTCCTGGGGATGCAACATCTCATCATGCGCCAAGACGAAGATGATCATTTGCTCGTCCTTGAGTCGTACTGACCTAGTAGATGAGCCACAGATGGCCTCGTAGCCCAGAGTATTCCTGCCAGAAAATGGAGGCGCGAAGACCGCCGAGAACATATTAGCCTGATATCCCTTCCAGATAAGGTCAAGCCATTTACGGCACAGATCGAAGGAGGAGCTATCCTCGTAGCTTCGGACCGTGATAACGGAACTCCCGCCCAATCGGACAAAAGAAGAGGCGAGTAGCGTATGCTGGGCAAGTCAGGAAAGAGGGTATTAACAAGGAGTGCAGACTGCAGAAGCATGATAATCAACCTGAAGACGCCGGTGACGGTAAATGCATATGCAGCGGCGCATGAGTCGTATTCTGACTTGCATCTTGCCTGACAGGGGTGGAGGGGGCAGTGCTCGGGAGCGATATAAGTCTTGGCCAGCGATTCAATCATTCAACCCTAGTTCGCCAAGCCTCTTCTGCAGTTCCTCTCTCGGGAGATCAGCAGCCACATCAGCCGTGAGAGCGCAACAGAGTAGTATCCTCCCTCTAGTGTGCAGATGTATCGCAAATCAGAGGCCGCAAGGTGCTCTGATAACACATGAGCAACGGACACCAAGCCATTGTCTATGCTTCAAAGTTGACTGCCTATATGGGCAGCAGAAAAGCCGCAACCTAAGCTGTGACTTGCAAATTTCCACAGGTAAGAAGCCGTTGTAACACATGTCCACGGTGTGGTGGATCTCGGGACAAGACTAGACACGGTGCCAAGCGGCTCGGCGTCACAAACGAATTCCCCCGAGTGTTTCTTGGCACTTCAGGAGCACGTTCACCTGGTGTGCAACACGAAGTCTCCGGTCCTAGCGCTGGGTCAGGAACCCCGCTTACTGCTGAGACTGGTGCCGAGAAAGGATCTACCCGAGGGGTAAACGGTGATAGTGGGTGGTCGATCGTGCCGGTGAGGGCATTCAAGTCCATACCCGGCCTGCTCGTCTTGGACGCCCGCACCCGTAGGGGGTTGTTTTGGCTCGCCCCTCAGGCCAAGAAGAATCATGCATCCCCGAGCTGAAGAAAGAGGAGTTCCCGAGACAGAGAAAAGAAGATTTCCCGACGAAAAGGATGCGACCGACGGACTGACAGGCAGAGGAGGGTCATCGCCCAGCCTTACCACATTACCCGGCGAATTTCTGGCCCCGTGTGAACAAGAGAAAGTTTTCTCCCGTCATCCTCGCAGCCTCGGTGTCTTTGCATCATTCTAAGTTGTGTCACTCACGATGGAACAGCACGAGAAAGCGTTCCCTGGGCTATCCAGGTTCTTGGGAAATGAAGTCGACGCACGCCATACCGACTTGTTGCTGTTTACCTGCTGCTTAAGTTCAGGTTTGGTAGACAGCACGATATACAAAGGTGCGAGCATCGTCTTATTGTCTCGATTTGAAGGATGAGGCCAATTGAACTGACCTAAGTAGCGTATAACACTTTCGCGTCGATGCAAACTGGTATGAACTTGACATTGACTATAATGGTAGTGTGACCATTGGTGTAAGGTGGAGTTGCTGATGGTTTGCGATTCCTCGCATTGTAGGAAACACCATCTTCGTGGGACTAGGAGCCTCAAATCAAAATCCGCGTCCGTACGGGTGGCCACGGTCGTTGACCTCGATTGGATGTTTTGTGATCGGGTGCTTCCTCTTTGCGCGGCTCAATCGCATTATTGGTGCTCGGCGACGTGGGAGTCTGATGCTCTCCTTCTTCATTCAAGGCAGTATAATTGTCATCACTGCCGCCCTCGTTCAGGGAGGCGTTGTGCCGAGTGCACTTGACGACTCGTCCCAGTCCACCACCGGATGGGATCAAGAAGTGCCGATCGTGCTTCTCAGTCTCCAGTCGGCAGGGCAGATTGTGGCCAGCCGAGCTCTGGGCTTCAACGAGATTCCGACCGTGGTCATCACCAGTCTCCTATGCGACCTGATGTCGGACCCCAAGTTGTTTCTTTTGCGGAACGAAAAGCGGGACCGGCGTGTGATTGCGTTCGTGTTGACTCTAATCGGCGCCATTATCGGGGGTTGGGTCACCAAGGCCACCGGTGACATCGCCCCAATCCTCTGGCTGTCGGCGGGAATCAAGTTTATCGTGGCATTCGCCTGGGGCATGTGGAAAACAAAGGCATGAATGTTGGAGTAGCTGGGGGGAAACTGAAGAGAAACAGTAGTTCCAGGGTGAAAGTAGAAGCACAGTAGGAGTGACCGACCAGCGAGAAGCCAGTGGCCTGATATCTCAGGCACACATTATGCCCCGGCATTCAGGCATCAACTCTACTACTTGTGCTGTCAGTTGAAGTTGACCGAGTGGAGGAAGGGGGGCTGGTTGGGGTTTCAATATTGTATCAATATGAGTCTCACTTGCATATAAAATACACAGAACTACACAGAGCTCTTTTCTTGAATCTTAATCATTAATTTTTGATGTATCAGCCTTGTAGTTTGTAAGTCATTGGTAACTATGCGACGTCTACCAATCGTGGAACGAGTTACGGGACCTGACTACGGAATACATACAACAATCCATCAAGCCAGAATCCATTATTATAATCATCCCGATGACTCTTACCAACTGATCGGAACACCTTTCTCCAAGACCCAATCAAACAAA
Source organism: Penicillium sp. PF1803 (assembly GCA_023626575.1). Lineage (NCBI taxonomy): Eukaryota > Fungi > Ascomycota > Eurotiomycetes > Eurotiales > Aspergillaceae > Penicillium > Penicillium sp. PF1803. The sequence continues at coordinate 5,674 of JAMAGZ010000307.1, forward strand.
CTTCCATCATTATCGGAGCCAGTCCACCAGCTCGGAACGCAGCGCGGAATTCGCGCGCGCGGGGCCGCTCCAATGCCCCCGCAATGATTCCGACACCCGGGGGCATCGGTCTTCAAAAAGGAGCCTTAAGAGCCACTGAAAATGAATAGGTATTGTGATAATTGTACTTTGTACAGATTGACCTCTTTATACTGGCTGCAGCCTGTTTCATAGAGATTTTTTCATCCGCTCAGAATGTCTTCCTCATTGACCATTATTGGAGTGGAAGGCCGTCAAGTTATAGGTGATATCTTCCCTTTTTCCCTATCTTGACAATCATCTCGTGTCTTTATTCTAATAAAGATTCTTCCTGCAGTTCCCTCGGGTCTCTTCATCCACAATGAGTTTGTTCCGTCCGTGACAGGCCATACATTGCGCGTGGAGAATCCTTCAACAGGTGAAGAGCTCGGAACCATCTCGGCTGCTGGGAAAGAGGACATTGACAAGGCCGTCGAATCGGCCAAGGCTGGTCTCCAAGCCTGGAAAGCAGTCCCCGGGCCTGCCAAGAGTCGCCTTCTCCTGAAGTTGGCCGACCTGATTGAGCGTGATGCCCAGGATCTTGCATCCCTGGAGGCGGTGGATGCCGGAGTGCTCTATACAGACTCCATGGGAATGAACATCCCACAGGCACTCGGCTGCCTTCGATACTATGCTGGCTGGGCTGATAAGATCGATGGGAAAGTGCTCGAAATGGATGGTGGCATCGCCTACACTCACCGTGAGCCACTGGGTGTTTGTGCCGCCATCGTCCCCTGGAATGCTCCCCTGTAAGTTACTCTTTCACTTTCCCTGAAGTATCTCTCGGTCCTCCTACAAGACACTAATATGAAAATTCGCGGATACCCACAGAATGATCACAATTTGGAAGCTGGCCCCGGCGTTAGCCACGGGCAATGTCCTGATCATCAAAAGTTCAGAGATGTCACCGCTTTACGCCCAGAGACTAGCGCAGCTTGCGAAGGAAGCGGGCATCCCAGCTGGTGTGGTGAACATCGTGACCGGTGAGGGGGCCAGCGCTGGCCAAGCTCTATCGGAACATATGGAGGTGCGCAAGATCGCTTTCACTGGTAGTGCAGTCGCAGGTCGCAAGATTCTGGAAGCTACGTCGCGAACCAATTTGAAGAAGGTGAGCTTGGAGTTGGGAGGTAAAGGGCCCTCGATCGTCTTTGACGATTGTGATCTCGAAAATGCCTTGCTCTGGACGCGCATTGGAATTACCGCGAATAATGGCCAGATTTGTGCGGCTGGCTCGCGCATCTATGTCCAAGAGTCCATCTACGATCGCTTCGTGGAAGCATATCAGAAGGCCTCAGCTAATGCTCCGACCGTCGCTGGCAATCCACTAGATCCTGCTACCACTAAGGGCCCCGTGGTCAACTGCGCTCAGCATCAAAAGATTTTGGATTACATTCGACAGGGTAAGGAGTCTGGGGCACGGCTGCTGTTCGGAGGCGGCAGAATTGGCGACAAGGGATACTTTGTTCAGAACACAGCATTCGCAGACGTGGCGGACGACGCAACGATCATGCGCGAGGAGATCTTCGGCCCCGTTGCAGTAAGTGAGATTCTCAAACATTCTGTCAAGGACCCTACTTAAATGATTGAATTACCAGAGCATAGCCAAATTCTCCACCGAGGAAGAAGTCATCGCCAAAGCCAACGACTCTCATCACGGTCTGAGTGCGGCCCTTTTCACCAATGACATCAACCGTGCCCACCGTGTCACGAAAGCAATCGAATCTGGTCAAGTAACGGTGAATGCATGGGCGATGCTCAGTCCCAATGTTCCATTCGGCGGAGTGAAGGAGAGTGGTTTCGGGCGCGACATGGGCGAGGATGCTATGGAAGGCTGGACAACGGTTAAAGCCGTCAAGTATCATATCCTTCCTCGCCTTTGAACAGCACTCTATGAGAATCTGAACCCAATCATATCACGTCTTGTAATTAGTGAATAACTTCTTTCCCAATAATATGTTTCGCACACTAAATTTCCCCGACACTAAAGATAATGGACAGCAAACAGGGTTCCCGGAGTAAATGTCATCAATTCTGCTCTCGATGCTTCAATGATCTAGTGTGTGCTTCAGCGTCCTAAGCACACCTGAGAACGAAAGAGATACCAGCAATACGAGCTAATGCATAGGGAGAAATCTGGAAATCCTCACTTCTTCAAGTCTTCTCCGATGGACAATGGAATGGGGTGCATCTTGTGGAACACATTGTTCGGGTCGTACTGGGCCTTGACTGATTGAAGACGGGCCAAGTTTTCACCATAGATGTTGTCACGACGGAGTCACCAGCTATTCCCAGTGTCAGCATTGGCTTCAAAATCATCCCTCTCTTGCAAAGCAGAAACACTCACGTTCAGCGTAGTTGATATACTGAGGTACATCATTTCCAGTCTCCAGGTCTTTCTTTCTTTCCTCCAACTCGGCCTTCCATTTCGCCTGAACACTACTTGCCCAGGTACGATGTTCCAAGTCCTTCGATGGGTCGGTCCAGCGTAGGTATAGAATGCCATTTTGAGTCATATTGCGGCTTGCAAATGGAGTGGCAGGCAGGGGCGTCTCGCAGATCTTACGCATATCGATGAACTCGAGAATAATGGCGGAAGGCATGAGATCCTTGTCAGTCTGGACCTTGGCCATGAATTCATCGAATACACTTCGCATGAAGTGGAGGTCCAACGGGGGCTCGTAGAAGATTCCCTTGAAGGACTTGCGATCACCATACGTGGCTTGAGGGTTCTGCAAGGTGTTCACCACCGAGTAAGGAATCATGTCCACAGTGTTCAGGAAGGGATCTAGAGCCAAGAACCCAGCAAATCGATCCTGTCCCTCCTCGCGAGTGCAATTGTAGAAACAGATCACAATAATCATCGGGCCCGATCCACCGGGTCCCTGAGCGAAGATGCACATCGCTCCCGACCGGGCATCAGGATTTGCCAAGGTGCCATTCAACTGTTCAATGATTTCCTCCAGCTTGTCTGGTGAGTATCCAAGGATTCCCGAATAAACCAGTGGGCTCTGATCGTATAAGATAAGTCTATCGAAGTGCTATTTAGAGAATTAAGGGATACTCTATTTTAGATAATAGGTCTAGATTCCTTATAATAAGGTTCTACATATAACGTATTTCCCGGCCGTGTCGGTCACCCGGCCGTCCCGGTCACCCTACCGTAGTTTAGAATTTCAAAATCGGTTATTTCCATCAACACTCATAGAATTTCCTATTACTAACGATTCTTACATTGATTGATCCTATGCCCAATTACCCCACACCCACTACACGTAGGAGGTGCCCTAGTACGTGGTGGATCTGCCTGACTAGGCAATTCGTCCTGTGCATACGAAACTACCCCATCATCTTCCTCTGGCTGGTTTAGCTGCTCAGCTAGCTGTATACCCTCTTCGATGGTTAAACCCTCTGCGCAGGGTATCCTCTTAGTTGACCGATTGCGCTTTTTGATCATCTTCTCATTCTCCATGCGTAGATTCGTATTATCCTCTGCTAGTAAAGCACCGCTATGTAGCGCTAGCTAGAACCCCTTAATCATCTAGTCTAGGATCTCTTTTGATGGGCTCGGAGGGCTATTTAACCGCCGTTTTAGTAGATCTTTTAACATAGAAGCTTACTTAAATAGCTAAGTAGCGGTTCTAGGCGTTTATAGTGTGAATTCGCTAGATCTGCTGCTTAGCCGGCTACTTAGTGGTATCGGAGTTCGTAGAGAGATATTAAGCTTATTAAGCACTCTCTCGGTATCTAATAGTACTAGACTACTAGCTACGAAGCTGTTTTTAATAGTAGGATTAGTTAATTAGAAGGCTTCTAGCCGCGCGTGCTAGTAATCCACTAAGAAATCGTGCTTATCGATATAGTTATATCCTCTGCGCGTAAGATCGCTAACGAACCGACCGTACGCGCGCTTTACCACTATAAAACACCTAATATCTAGTGGCTATAGTAGATACGATGAATACGTAGGCATATAAAGCGGTATAATATCGTTTTCTGCGTAGATTCGGTTAAATTAGGGTGTAAGATAGCTACTATAGCTATTAAGAATTAATAATCGAAATCGCCTACGTACGCGCGAATTCGTATATAGGATAAAGTACTTTTCTAGCTAGCGTAGACTAATCTTATCGGTAGTCTAGCTATTCTTTAAGACTTCGATTCGCTAGTCTTTCGGTAGGTTTTCGTTAAACTATCCTATAATAGCTACTTTGCCTTTAAAGATTATGCATAGCGGTAGTGAATAGCTATCTACGCAGATTACTTTAATCGTAGTGACCTATTCACGATTTCCCGGTTATAGAAGAGATCTCTAACCGTAGTATTCAGCTCTTGTGACTACTTTCTGCGAAGATATAAGGCCTATTATAAAGCCTGTCTTATTAAAGTTATAGATATCCTCTAGTTATATACTGTTCTCGTTAATCACACTTTATACGGTCGCGAACCACTACCGAATCGATTTCGGATCTTCGTTTAGGGCTCTTTAGTAATCGTATCTTCGCGAGAAGCGTGTACGAAGCTTAGGACGGCGGTTAATGAAGGTTAATGGCCAATTCTTTCTAACAGTAGATAGTGGCTGGTTACCACGCGCAGCTAGGAGGATATTAGCCATTTCTCCTACGGTAGCCGGTCTAGGGGATGCACCGCGCGAATCCATAGAGAGTATCCATTCAGTAAGCGAATCTTCTTCTAATTAGGTCAATTTATGGCCTGTAGGGCGAGAATCGACGCGGCAAACTACCCCTTTGGCGCGGTCGGTCAGTGTTGACCTCGGGATTTCGTATAGGATAGCCGCTGCACGAAGAGATTTGACGCGGCCATTTTTTAGATCGGAAAGGGCTAATAAGATCTTGCCCTCTTGATCGGATAATTTATGGCTAGATTCAGTGCGAATTGGTGGCATGGTAGGTGGTTGAATTAGGTAGGTTGGTAGAAAGACGCGATTTTGGAGAGGGTGACCGGGACGGCCGGGTGACCGACACGGCCGGGAATTACGTTAGGGATTATATAGAAGATCTATGATTTATACATTATAGTATATCCTAGGCGAGACGCTACCTATTTAATATGGGTGACGCTGTTGGCACCCAATGGAAATGCTGGCCGCACCTAATAGGGCCTGATTTCTGCCTGATTTTTGCCAAGCCTTACATACCTTACAATTACTAATTTAACCACCCTCTTTCTTCTTACACACACACATATCCTTTCCTTCTTCTATTCTATCTTCTACTACTAGGCCTATCACATGACCTCCTACTAGCCCTACTATAATCACATGACCCACATACTAATCTATTTTAATCTATCTACTAGGCCTACTACCTACTACCTACCCCCCACCCCTACCAACCATGGATTCTTCATACTCTATAATCCCACCTACCCTACCACTAAACCCGCCATAATTCTATGAGAGCTTTGACCTTGCAAAGGAAGCCCTTTAGCAATCTGCTAGAGAACAGGGTTTTACCCTAGTCACTAGGAAATCAGATAAATGGCGCGTTAACCTCGCTTGTTCCCTTTGGCCAAAGCCTGCTAAGGAAACCGCTTCAGTCTTATCTAAGGCTAAATCTCGCGAGGTCATTGAAATTGGGACTAATTACCTATACATAATTCAAATCTGCTGGCGGAAGGCTAGGAATAATGTTATTCCTAACCGTTATGAGATTATAGTTAAACATAGTGAACATAATCATAGCCTAACTCTAGTTAATCTCCTAGTTCCACTACGGCAAAAAGAGAGGAAAGAAAAGGAAGAGCGACTCCTTAATTACTTCGAAAAAGGCCTAAAACCTATAGAAATTTCGATGCTTTTAGAGCCTAAGAAGAGTCTCCTAAACTTAAATAACCTCCGAAACCTCCGCGCCCGAACGAGATTAATTTTCCTTACTAGTTATATATTGATTAAAGCAGTGATAGAGAGCCTACCTAGGTAGATTATATAATATAAATTAGATAATAGGTAGCGGCTAATTAGAATCCTTTTTATCTTAAGGATTAGCCTTTAATTTCTTCGTGTTTATCTAAATATTATATAGATAGATACTATATATAAGACTAATTAGTAAGATAGGATAAATAAGAGAAAGATAAGAGGAAAGTAAGAGAAAGATAAGATAAAACTAATTTACTTAGGTAAACTAGGTATAATATACTAATAATTAATATTATTAGATAAACCTTAATAAGGAAAACCTTCTATATAGCTTATTACTTTATTAATAATAAGTAAGAATTATTATATCTTTAGATATTTTAAGCTCTTTAAATATAGCTTATATAAGCTAAGATTTAAGCTCTATATATTATCTTCTCTAATAATATAGACTCTCTTCTTAACGTATATAAAGAGATCTTTAAGGATTTAACTTATATACTCTATCTTTAGTATATTATAAAGAATATTAAAGCTCGTATATAACTAATAATTTTAAAGTAATTACTTATATAAGACCTTCCTAATTTAGATATTTTAAAGAAGACTATTAAGAAATAGTGATCTATTAAGGCTAAATTTATATAGATTATCCTTAAGCCTACTAAGGATAGGATAGAAGTAAGAAAGGCCTCTTTTCTAGAAGCCCTTAGTGACCTAATCTACTAATTAGCTATTAAATATATTTAAAGGTAGTAGTTTAGTGATAGGGTAAAGTAATTTATACGTTATTATTTTAATAGAGTTCTCTATTATAATAAGCTTACTTCTTCTTATATAGAAGGAGCCTACGTAAAGCTTAAGCGAGAAATTCGTACCTTAACTAGCGATATTCTTATAACTATATAAGTCGTTTCTTAAGTTATTTCCTATATAAATTCGTAGGCGTTTAACTTAATCTAAGATAAAATATACCGTTACCCTATCTCGCTTAAAGTACTAATTTTATATAATCTCCTTAGCTAAATCTTAAGAAGCGTAATTCGAAAGGTTTATAATATATAGTAGAATTTTAGCTAAGTAGGAAAGCCGCTACCCTCTTATACCTAATACTACTAGAAATCTCTTAGTCTCCTATATAATTATATCATTAAAGATCTTATAGATAGTGGCTAATCTCTTCTTCCGTCCTATTTTAACTACTAACACTAGCTAATCCTACTAAATCAGGTAATTCGGATAAATCAGTAGCGAATATGAAGGATAGGAAGGATTCGAATTAATAAGCCGGCTTAGGTAAAGGGGGTTAGACGGCTCAGGCTACTTAAGACTATAAAGCGTTAGTAAAGATAGGGGGGAAAGTATATTACCGGTCAGAAATTTAGGGTAAAGCGAAGCCGAGGTACCTACGTTTCTATAGATAAAACCATAGGAATTATAGTACTACCGCCTTCAAAGAGACCCGACACATCGATAAGGAGAATACTCTTAAACTAGGAGACAAAACTTCGGTAAGGGCGTAGCGCTAGCCGCGGTCAGAAAGCTAAGAAATTAGTGATGGCGGAGAAGGAATTAAAGAGAAGGGCACGGCAGATTACTAAGTGACGAATTAGCCTAGTCAGTAGATAGATTAAAATAGATTAGTATATAGGTCATGTGATTATAGTAGGGCTAGTAGGAGGTCATGTGATAGGCCTAGTAGTAGAAGATAGAATAGAAGAAGGAAAGGATATGTGTGTGTGTAAGAAGAAAAGAGGGTGGTTAAATTAGTAATTATAAGGTATGTAAGGCTTGGCAAAAATCAGGCAGAAATCAGGCCCCATTAGGTACAGCCAGCATTTCCATTAGGTGCCAACAGCGTCACCCTATTATAATTAGATTAAGCTTTTATATAGTTAGTAGTAGTATTTTGATTAGTTTATTATTATGCAGGTTAAATCTAGTAGTAACCTTTTCGATATAAGCTACTTAGTTAAGCTATGTTTTTCGTCTTGATTAATCGCGTATAATTTGAATACTAATAAATTAGGTTAATTCGCTATAATCCTTCATTTTAAATCGTTATAAGAGTAGCTATTTAATTTACTAAGCGTGTGAGCTCTCACTTTTATAGTAGGCAGTAAGGAAGTCATCGACGAATACTATAATAACCATACGATTATTAGTGTAGAGGGTAGGGTCATTAGGGTATAGTTTAAACCCTAGTGAGAGAAGCATCTCTTTAATATCGTCTTCCTATCTCTTACTAGTAATTCGTAGGCTATATACTACTTTATGTAGGCGTAGAACTATCGACCTTCTATAGCTTAACCCTAGTAGGTATTAGTAGTAAACTTCTTCCTTTAGCGTGCTATTTAGGAATGCATTAACTATTTCTATTTAGAAGGTTTTAAGGTTAAATCGTGTGATAATTATAATAAGTATACGAAAGGTCCTAGTAGTAAGGGTGCTAGTGCGAGTATCTTAGTTATTAGGGACTTACACATCACCATGTACGTATAGACATGCTTTAAATCGTATAAGGTAGCCTAATTCGTCCACCTTATAGGTATATACCTATCGTATTAGAATGATTTAATAGCGAGGGCAGTCTAATTAATTAAGGTCTTTATAGTTTTTCTAGTATATATATATAACGATATATACATTAATTAGTTTAAATATATGTATGTCGATGAGTTTATTGAATTCGATCTATGTAGCCTATCGGAGTTAGCTCTCGAATAGGTGGCTAGCTAGTTAATTATATCCGGATAGTGCTAATAGAATTAAAGATATTAGGATCTTTAGTTACTTACTTTAGTCTAGCAGGAAGGCCTACGTAAATATAGCGAGGTTAATATAAAGGCGTTTTAGTTTATCTTAATCACGGCTAGTATCTAAATTTAATCGATGGCGTTTTATAGAGAGGGGTTCGTAGCTAGAAGGGTCGAAGTTAGTGTTATTAATTAACACGAATAGTTATATTTAGTTTAGTTCATCGTCGTTTTAGTCTAATTCATCATTAAGTTAGTCTAATTCACTAAGAGAATCGTCTGATTTTAGATTAAGTAGAGGAGTAATTAGTTAATCTCTAAGGATTTCGTCATGATTAGAGATATAATTAGAGATGGTGTCGTTCTCGTTAAGTTAAAGATAAGGTGTAGCATAATCTAATATAGTTATTATCATAGTAATAGTGGTAATAGGGCTTCTACCCCCTAGATTATAGTGCATTATGTTATTTCAATTAGTAGTGTTAATTAGTATATTAATGTCGTTAAGAATTTATAAGGTTTCTTCGTTATCGAGAGTAGTAATTAGCTATAGTAGATCGGCGTCTTCATAGATACGGATCTTCTAGTTAGGTAATAAAGGGTTATAGAATTCTTCTTCATTAAATTAAACATCTCGTGCGCGAATAATTCGACGGCGAGTAGGTATCTAAATACGCTAAATATTATATACTTCATAGCCTACTAGGTAGCTAATAGCTACACGTGATATAAGCTTAGCTAGCCTTAGTAGCTTAGTGATACGAACGTATACCTTATATAAAGGGCTGAAGCAGAATTAATTTAATCGTACTAGGCCATAAACTCTTTATAATAATCTTAAAGAAGGAAAGAGAACTCGCTCCGTTTCCTAGGGGAAAGGGGAGCGAAATAGCGGTGTCTCT
>JAMAGZ010000308.1:0-15021 GCA_023626575.1 Penicillium sp. PF1803
TCCTGCTTCGTTCTCGATTGGTGGCGTTCGTTGTTGATGTTGGATGTATTCTTTCACGACCTCTCGGTTGGCCGTGGGTTTGGCGTTCCTCCTACCCAGCGTCTTCACCCCCTGTGCCGTTACCAGATCGTCCCGGTAGATCGTTTTCGTTGCCCCTAGGTGGCTCTGGCTCGATTTCGATGTGCCGGAACTGCCCTAGGAGGCCTGTTTGAAGCATGAATTCGGCCACGTAGCGGGTGGCCTGCGAGTGTGATACGATTGCATTATAATCCGTGGAATCCCTAAGATCGGTCATCCGGATCTTGTCAAGGAAGGTTTTCCTCAGATCAGCGTACAACGGGCACTGTATGAGGATGTGTCTCGGTGTTTGAGACCCCTCGCTACGGTAGCACTCATCTGATTCGACCGCCCTAATTTTGAATAAGAAGTGATTCAAAGCGATCCGTATAGAACGTATCTGAATCAAAATCGAGGTGTACGGCTTCGATAGTGAGTCGAATAACCGAAGCACCTTCTTATCTGGAACCTTCACTAACCGCTGGTTCGGCTTACTAGTTCGCTCCTCTACCCACTCTTATGCCATCTCTCCTTAATACGCCGCCGCACTCGACGCTTTACGGTCGATGCTAGAAGGATATAACTAGCGGACGACCCCTTAGGGTAGGGTTATTCCGCTCCGTTCTCTACTCTCCCCTCCGTTACCGCTAACTTTACTTTAACGTCCGCGGTCTCGTTACTAGGAACGCCTACGTATACGGGGATCTAACGGATCTCGATAGGAATCTGATCGAACGTGGGCGTTAGTAATCTAAGGGTTCGTACGTAGTCGTATATAGTAAGGAGCACGTGCTAGCCTAACGATCGCTTCGGGTTTTATACCGCCTAGACGGCGGCCTAGTAGTCGGAGCGTTAGAGACATTAGGGGTTAGATAGATCGCGGTCGCCTATAGTAGTCCCTTAATAAATCCGTTTAATCCGAGTATCATCCACTTTAATAGCTATATTACCCTTCCCTAATAGCAGACCCCTAGGCTAAAAGGTCTACTACTATCAATATCTCTAGAGTTCATACCTTAAGCTAGCCGTAAGGGTAATAGTATTATAGGCGATACCGCGCTAGGAGGTTCCTAGGGACCTAAGTACAAGTCAGGCATAATACTCTCCCTCTCTAAGCTAACCGACATACGCATCCGTCCTCTCGAGCCACTATAGGGTCTCCGTAGGCCTTTCTAGGATAGGAATATCAGCGATACTATAAAACTACGGTCTAAGTACGAGTTAGAAGCAGATACCGGCGATACCACGTAGTATAGCCTAGGTATAAGCTAGGAACATTCTTCCCCTAGAACCCTCTAGTCACTACTATAGCGCTACGGCCCGCTATCTCTAGAAGGAGATAGTTTCCCGTTACTACTCGCGGTCTCCTATAAGCAGCTAACTATATCTTATAGGGACCATTAGGAGTAGCATCTAGCCAGCATACTATTTATATATAGGCCCCTACTAACCTAGCTTAGTTCCCACTATATACCTACTCTAAAGCGGTGCGCTATGTCTATCTAGGTTAATAAGTAGCTCGGTCTCGGTATAGGCCTTACCCTTAACACATCCGGCAGCCGCTATCCTATTAGTCTTAATAACTTCCCTTACTCTAGAGGGCACTTAGGTTTCGCTCTAGCCCTCGCTAAGACAGGCATAGGCCCTACCTTAGTCCCACGGCTAGCTAAGCTTAAGGGTGCCCTGTCACTCTACTAGAACGGCTTCGTGTCGGGTGGTTTTCTTATACCAGTATCCCTCTTACAATCAATTTAACTCTTTCTAGAGCCCCTAGGCCCCCTTCTAGTTAATTCTATCAGGGTTTCTCGCAATGCCTCAACGAGTCTTTCAATAAGCTGCTCTACATTCGTGGAGGGGTATTTTTTATCCAATCAAATCGCATAATTCGCTATAGGTGGATACGACACACGGGCGCGGGCGCGTCGCGTTAGTCAATAAAGGATTCGCCCTAACCCCTTTCTTTTCCCCCTACGGTCGGGGCAGCGCAGCGGCAGGAGCGCAGAAAGAGAAGGGAGCGAAGATGAAAAGGGAGCGAAGATGAAAAGGGAGCTCAAGAATTACCTTCATTCGTATTAACTAGGAGACATAATTACCTTCTCCTTTAAGAGATTCGATATTATATTTAGTGATCATATTATAATATATAGTGTAAGTTAAATTGAAATAGAGTCAATTCGGGCTTATAACCTATGAGTAAGCTAATATTACATTGGTAGGAAGGATAGAAGGATAAGAGGAAAGTAGGGTAGGACTAAAGCCTAGTTGATTGTAATGCTTATGTATATTAAAAACATGTGTGTTATGTCATGGAATAGTAGGGCATTTTTATAATCAATTTTTTGTGTAAACATATCAAACGTATTTCATGTATGTGATAGATCTAAATAGATCTAAATTCTATAGTGATATAATGTAATAGCTGTTTGCAGGTTGTATAGTGTAATTGACTATAGTAGTGATGTAGGTGGCATAACTATTGTATGTGTCTTTTTATGCCTGATTATCCGATTGGATAGTAGTAGCCGTGGTATAGCATAAAGCTTAGAGATTCATCTATTGTAGGTGAGTCTGGCTTTATAATGCTTCCTAACGGTTTAGACTTTTTTGCCCTTGATATTTTCTGGATATCTTCTAGATATCTCACATATATCGTAGAGGAAAGAACCTCTATAAAAAAAGTAAAGTTCAGAAAGAAGAACGTAAGATTAGTAGAAATAGTTATAAATTTAAAAACTAGTAGTAAAAAAAACTAAAGGATAATCACCTATAAAGTAATCTACTTATACGAAGGAAATTAGGGGGAATAGAATAAAGATTAATAGAAGGAACTAGGTAGTAGATAGAAGTCACTATATTTACGTTATACGCTTACGCTTCGTAGTTCGAACAATAAGCGTACTAGGGCCTATATTATTATCGTCTTTATTATCTCTATTATCTCTATCATTATTATAGTCACCCTTATCACCGTTATTATTCTTATTATCTAAAGAATTAATAAGCTCCTCTACCTAACTTAGGGCTAGTATAGGAATAGTAACTAGTAGGATAAACTAAGGCTTATTTAGCTATTATATAGAGCACTAACTAGCCTACTCCTTCTATTTATAATTCGTATAGGCGCTATCCTAAGTTCCTAGAAGGTGTATAACACTATTACTAAATAGGTGCTAGGTACTAGACTTTAAATAAACGCTAGGGAATTTCTAGCCACGGCTAGTAATAAGGAGCCTATTAACGTATGATTAGCACCCTCTCTAACCCTAAGTATATTTATTAGTAAAAACTAGATAGATAGAATTAATTATAAGTATACCTATTTAATAGTAATATACGGCTTTATCCTATTCCTAGGGTTAAGCTTTACCTATAACTTATGCTATAGCTATATCTAGACCTAACGCTAGACCGTAGTAAAGCATAAAAGCCTTAGTGCTTCGTTACCTATAGTAGTAATCCTTACCTAGACGAATTTCCTATCTACTATTATCCGTTAGGTTCCGAAAAACTGATTTAAACTAGGAAGGATAATAGCGGGATCGTACGAGGCGCCTAGTATAGTAGAGCTAGTAGGGGTAAGAGGAGCAGAAGATAAGGCGCTTACTATAGTGAAAATTAAAGGGGTAATCGAGATTAGAAGTATTAAGTTGAACTTTTCTAATCGTACGGAGTGGTAGGGGAGAGTATAATTTAAATAATACTTAATTCATATAGTTAATATAGAATAGTTTTATGTATAATTTAATTACTATTATTATTAATAGAAATTTAAAAACTTAGTGTCTCTAGATAGTATACTTTCTTTAATAGGCCCTTCGAAAAAAGAGTATAACTAGAACCAGTGTTTAACCTCTATTCACTTAGTGGAGATCTCTATATTCTACGTTTAAAAAGTGGAATGTACACGATCGCTTTCTTTAATAGGCCCTTCGCATAACTAAAGGGTGGCTAATAGCGTACGAGTATTCAACCTCTATTCACTCTAGAGATCTCTATATTCTACATTTAAAAAGTGGAATTCACACGATCGCTTTCTTTAATAGGCCCTTTGTATAACTAGAGGGTGGCTGATAGCGTACGAGCATTTAACCTCTATTCACTCTAGAGATCTCTATATTCTACGTTTAAAAAGTAGAATTTATATAATCGCTTTCTTTAATAGGCCTAGTACATAACTAGAGGGTGGCTAACTAGCGTCTCCGTACGAGCATTAAACTTCTATTAACTTAGTGGGGATCTCTAGGTTCTACGTTTAAAAAGTGGAATTTACATGATCGCTTTCTTTAATAGGCCCTTCGTATAACTAGAGGGTGGCTGATAGGGGTCTCTGTACGAGCATTCAACCTCTATTCACTTAGTAGAGATCTCTATGTTCTATGTTTAAACTATAGAATCTACGTAATCGCTTTCTTTGATAGACTCTTCTAAAATAGAGTATAACTAAAACGTGGCGAACTAGCGTCTCCGTATAAGCATTTAACCTCTATTCACTTAGTGGAGATCTCTATATTCTACGTTTAAGAAGTAGAATTTACACGATCGCTCTCTTTAATAGGCCTAGTATATAACTAGAGGGTGGCTAACTAGCGTCTCCGTACGAGTATTTAACCTCTATTTACTTAGTGGAGATCTCTATATTCTAAATTCAAAAAGTGGAATTAACATGATCGCTTTCTTTAATAGGCGCTTAGTATAACTATGATATAGAAATAGGGTTCTCCGTACGAGCATTTAACTTCTATTTAATTAGTAGAGATCTCTATGTTCTATATTTAAATAATTTACCGGTCGCACTTAACCCTCCCACGAAATGCTAGATGTTATCATAATAAGAGCACCCTATTAACAAAAATATCGAGAATTTCAAAAATCCACCACGGTCTAATTAGTAAAGATAAGGTCGTACGATAAAGTCTATAGAGAGATAATAGGGTAACTTTAGAACTTCTAAAAATTTAAACTTCGTACGAGGCCTATGATTATTCGACCCTACTCCTAAAGTTCTAATTTAACCCTACTACCGCCCCACTTTTTTCTCCTATACTTAAGACTAAACCCCTAATTCTACCCTACTAGGATCGTAATACTCCCATAGGTTAGCCCTAAGAAATAAAGTCTAACAAATTGCAGGGAAGCAGCTTCAATTTCAATTGTGTTACAAAGCACTATACTAAAAGTAATGTTTACAACCGAACAGAAGGCTTAATAACTAGTAAAAAAAACGAATCATCCTAGATACAAAATTAAGCAAGTCAAGTGCATTCAACATTGGTCCAAGAACCGATGTTCTGCATCGCCATAATCAGCTGTAACACATCCCCATGTATAGTCATTCTTATCACGCATCACTGCAGCAGCCACATTATAATTGCATATGCCCGGCATATGAAGTACGCTGTTAATAGCATCATAAACGAGAGCTCCGTTGATAGGTGTGTTTTTAATTTGTGAAGCGAGGCACCACATTGCGTTTGGATTACCTTGTGTAAATTGCCCGCTGAGTGGGATCTTCTGTAGTGTTTGAAAGGTCGAAATAGAGGCAGTCGACTTAGCAGTTAAAAAGTCGCGCATAGCGGGATTCACATTGCATATATGCATGTGGACTTGATCCTGAGTTATAGTACGCACAGGATTGATAGCCAGACCTTGAGCACTTGGGACGGAAAATTGCTGGCCAAAGTCCCAACCAGTTGTTGCAAGACTCTGGTGGTTCTGTAGAGCCAAAATGTTTGGTATCGGCTGATTTGGTGTGGCTAAGTTTCTCCCAGCAAGCTTAACCCAGCCTTCCACTCCCTTTCCGTGCTGCCAATCACAGAGCGATAAATTTTGCTCGCACTGACAGAGTGAATGGAGCCATATTCCACAGGCATCGCAGTCCTTGTTAGTCGTTGATGTGCAATCGGAATTGCAGTCGGCAAGGTAGATTCCTGAATCTAATACCGGACAAGTAGTCTGACCAACTGGACAACGGTTTGGGCAGGTACCATGAGGGCTGAATTCTCGGCAAGTACATCCACTGGCGACATCATCACGATAGATTTCACCACTTGTGCAGATAAATTGACCGGAGCTCTTTCGAATTATGTTTGGATGTAGGAAGAGAACACTACAAAGTAGGATCCTTTGGAAAATCATTTTGAGACAGGGTATAGTATTTCGATGGAATATCGCTCCACTCCGTAGATGAGAAGATTTTAATCAAAGCAAGGTAAGTTGAGTATTTCAACATGTCCCGCTCAATTAAGACGTTCAAGGTATTTTGGAATCTATGACACTCATTGAACTCAATGGTGCGTTCCACCTAGAGGATCGCCGTTTAATCCCAATTGTGGTAGCCTGACACCTGAGAGCCAGTACCATTACCGGGCACTGCTTATTTGAATGAAAATTTTCCTTCTTGGACACGAAATTCGATATGGTCTAGACAGAGATTTTTCTATAGGCATCGCCGGAGAAGGAAATTGAACTACAAACGTACTGATTTGTGAAAACTTCCTCTCTCTTCGTGTAAGTTAAAGCCCCCGCTTGTCAAAATTTGTATAGCGTATTGGCCGCGTAGACTCGCTGATAGCGCGTTGACGTAATACACTTGTGGCGGAAATAAGTACCAGTCGAGACTTCCGCTACCTTCCGATCCTATCATTGCTCATTGTAACGGTCCTCGCTAATGAGAGCAAATGAACCCTTAAGCGATATAGTGATTAAAAAGGTCATATTTTCCAGACATCGCTGCACCGATCCAACTCGATGCGGGTAAATGCGTCACATTACAGTTACGCTGATACTTTCTACGTTATACCATTGCGAATACTAATTTAGTGTCTTAGTTTATATGCCATCTCGTTCATTATTGTCAAGGCTGCGATGTGGGAACATGAACGGGCAGGCATACGAACACGTAGAGCTATCTAGCTAGGAAGGAAGAGAGCCAGAGACATAAAACTAAGTAGTGCAGGAGGAGAATAAGTACCCTGTTAGGGTGGTGAACACTAACGACTAGGGCGGTGGAACGAGCGTCAAACGGACATGACTGGTAAGAGCTGGAAATGCAGGTTGTGACAACGTATTTACGATCCGGCCTGGGAGCTGGCAGTGTAATCTTATTGAAGCGCGAAGACTTCGAATCTAGGGGAAGTGGGAAAAGGGAAACCGCAGCAGCTACCTGCTCAAAGAGATACTTGATGGAACAGAAGCAGCAGTGGATACCGGAGCACCGGAGATAGTAACTAGTTAGTTAGTTATTAGACCGCATGTATTAGTCATTATTATGCCCACATAACTAGTTAGTTAGTTAGTTAGTTAACTAACTAGTTATTTAAATTGCCAGATAGGGGCTTTATAGCAATTCAGACTTGTTGATCTCCAATTGGTGCGCACCATGATTTACTAAGCAGTATTTCGGTCTCCCACGCTGCCTCACGTGACATCTACACCGACATTGTGGAGGGGTTCTTCCTCTGACAACTGCCTCGCAAGAGTCAGTTGCTTGCCTCTGGTGGTAGCTCGTCATCTCTTACGCAGTCAAAATTCGCTTTTGTGTCTTCCACCCCCCTCTGTACATAGAAACCAGATTGCAGTATACAAACACATCGCCTCACTACAAGGGAGCGCGGACCGGGCCTCTCTGACGCTACAGTCCAATGCGTTTACGCATAAGACCGCAGCGACAAGTGACCCGTTACGGCCAAACTGTACACGTTCCTGTTCCCATATGGACTGCGAGAGGTCAATAAATTGGTAGTTTAGCCTGTATAAATTATACCGTTCAATGCCAGCTGACCAGGAGAGCCGCAGAGTACAGAGACATCAACATCCCACAATGATATGGATAGTGATATTCTCGAGCTGTTATGGGAAGGAAGACAGGGTCCTTGAATAAGGAAAATTAAATAACATCAAAAATGAAGACAAGTAGTTTGTGCAATAGATTACATATCCTTCCTTCACTTAGCAGCGTCTGTCACCAACACCCGTTTAAGCCGGTTCTCCCCAGGGGCATACGGCTCACCTGCCTCATCGCGAGCCATGTCGTTAATCCAGCGACCATTGGGCCGAATTTTGACCCCTTTGGACAAATTCGAGGCCATGTAGAGCCACGACAAAATGTTGCCTACGGTGCTCACCTCATCACTGACGCTGTTTGCCGCATATCTGCTCAGACGATGATAGAGATCCTGGTCTGTCCACAATTCGAAGAGATGATCAGCTACCGCCTTGGTGTCGCCAACGTCGACAAGAAAACCATTTTTTTCGTGTTGGACTTGCAGCGGTATTCCACCGGCTAGCGTCGCGATTACCGGTATGCCCTTGTGGAGCGCTTCTGAAACTTTGACCTCGAACCCCTCACGGGTGGAGAGCTGTAAGACTACTTTTGCTTTCGATAGAAGAGCATTAAGCGCCTGGTCATTAGGGCCGACACGCATAATACAAATCAGCGACCGTATATGCTTAAGGTGCTGCTCCACAAAATCTACGGCTGCTTCATATACGATCGAGCTGTCTGGATCATCGATAGATCCATGTCCGCAGACAAGCAACTTCGGCGGTTTGATGTTCGGATATGCCTCGGTGAGGCGCTTGTGGAAGGCTCCATAAGAGGCAATGACATCTTCGATTCCTTTTGAGGGATCAAATCGTGCAACTTGTACAATATAGTCCTCTATCTAGGTATTAGTTTTCTCAATTTCTAGGAAAATATATCAGGGAGGAAACCTCGGAACAGGGCTTACCATCTGGAAACGCGATGTTTGGCATGTACCGCTCCCGGCACTTGGAGTTGAAAATTCGTCCATAGCAACTTATGATCCATTCCGACATAGGCTTATTAAGTCCGTCCAGCCAGTCTGTTGAAGCTGGCAGATAGCCAAGCTTTTCCGTTGGCACAGTCTTTGGGACAAAAGCGCGCACTGGGTGACTGATAAAGAGATCTGCATGCTTTATTGCCTCCCACAAGAATTCCCAGGCTTCGGCTTGCGGGGTGCCAGGTGTGTCCACAAGATCAGACCGAATCTGGATGTGGCTACGGAAAATGACCGGGCGGTCAGGAGTTTTCTCCTTGATCAGTGGAATTAACCATGGCAGCTGCGGGTCGTCAACGACGATCACGTCCGCACCGCCCTCCCATGGTGGCACTAGCGGGCCGTTCTTCTGATGCCATGATGGAGGGGCCGGACCATATTCCTGGCGCAGAGGATAGGCATAGGAGCGAAGGCTATCAAACCACCGCGGGGCTAGGACTCTCGACCCCTTTAACCAGTAGCGTTCCGCATTCTCAAGGACCCAGTTATTGAGAAGGTCTCTATCTCCCTGAGTAAATCGAATGCCAGGGGGGGCAACGCCTTGCAGAATATTATGATTGTTCTTTGTAATTCGAAATATGCCAGGCCTCGGTTTTGGGACATACCTAAACGCGCAGTAAGCAGAGAACAGAGACTGAATAAGTGGCGCTACGATTGAGGGTTTCCAAAAACCTACCACCTGACGTCGACGCCGAGGACATGTGCAAACCGAACCATTGAATGGCGCATTAGGGCAACACCGCCTCCTTGCGGAGTAGCGCTAAAAAAGGCTATCTTTACCTTGCGTTTCTTCAGGTCGAACGCGTACTTATTGATTGCCGCCCATGTTGAGGCTCCCACGGTCTTCTCATAGTCTACGAGCCGCGTAAATTTTACGTGGAATGAGGCATCGACTTCAACAAGACCTCGTAGACCGATCTCCGGGACGGGAGCCTGGCTGGGGCCGAAGAACCTTTCGAGAAATGAGACGGAAACTAACCTTCAATGAAGGAAGATGCCTAACCTGATGCATTTCCTTGCTATTGACTCAGCGTGTTCGTCCAAACGCCCGTGCGACACGTCTTCTTCGTATAGACCCAAACTGACCTTTTCCTCAGAATTGCGCAAGACAATAGGTATGATGTCTAGCTCGGCCCACAGGCGCGAACACAATGCCGGACAACGTTCATACAGCTCAGTCGACATCGCTAAACCAACGAACTTCTGACTGCGCCTCTCCTGGTAGTGCCCAACGTTCCCTAGGATGAACTCTGTGAACCCGTCCCAACAATCTCCACGATTGCTTCTAGGAAACTCAAATTGCGCATAGTCCAGCGAATATGAGCTATCTCGCACAGCGAAGGCAAAAGTAGCCCCTCCCAGGAGATGAAGTCGAACTGCAACACCTGCATATATAGCCTGCTGGAGTCAATATGCAGCTTGTACAAGCGAATGGAATAACTTCATACATTGAAAGGCGGCCCGCTCCAGTCGTCTTTCCGCAGATGGGACTTCAAAGGGCGCTGATCCACAGACTCCTGTATCTTAACTTCGTCGCGACCTGTAGAGATGGTTCTGGACATGATGAACTTTGCTCAGTAATGTAGCAAGTAGCACTGTCGAACTGAGAAGCCATACATTTCCATGCAAGGTTCGAGGCAGCTATCTATCGTGGTGCTTTCCTTGCTACTCGGCAGAATCGGATAAGGATTTTGTGTGATGTCACCACTCCGGAGACGTTCACTGGTTGAGTTTACCTTGCCGTTGAAGGCCGTGGTTGAGGCTATGCATGATAAAGGGCATTCACAGTCTCAATCCTCTAAAATGCTGCAAATGCTAGGTATATGCCTGATGATCTATGAAATAGAAAGCCATATCTGCCTTCAAATTTTGGGACGGGAGTGGCAATAAGGAAGTCATGAGATCATAAATCCATTAACACTAAAATCATCAGCTGGCCAAACGATCTAGCGACCCTCGAACCCTTCCGCCAACTTCGTTGCCATAGTACATACCAAGTACGTAGCCGATTGAGCTGTTGCAGCTGCAAAATTCGAACAGAAGGTGGATTCATGCTTGTGAATTCCTCAATGCTCAAATAATCTTTGTCGACGCCAATACCTTCGCTGGAATGCCCGTCGAGCCCAACTTTTTTTCCGCGAAGAGCACACTTTGTGCACTTTGTGAAAAATCGAAAGAATGTCGTTCACAAGCCGAAAGTCGTCAAAATCAGCGATACCTATCAAACTGACACGTGGGGCGACTCACTTCTTAATGAGACAAGTATGTGAAAGAGAGGCTCTTATAGTAGTAGATAATAGAATGTAGTTGCTAGTTATAGTTGCTATATTAGTAAGTAATGCAGAGCAAGTAATGTACAGTAATGTGGTTGCTGCGGTAATGTATGGTAATAATTCTAGGCAAAATTGATTAACTAACGTAATTCCCGCCCGTTCCGAACACCCAATGCCATGAGAAAATTTCAAGATCGATTATCCTAACTAACACCCATTAAATTAACTAGATAACACGATTTTTACGCGAAGTAACCCTATGCCCTATCACTCCACATCCACTATAGGTAGGAGGAGCCCTAGTAGGCAGCCTATCTGCCTAAATTGGCATTCTGCCCTGCGTATTTGATTTCTACCACCGGTGCTTCTGCTAGGAAATCTAGCTACGTAGCTCGCTAGAGGCCCTTTTGTGAGCAGGGTATGATGCGTATAGGAAGCAAGGTTGGTTAGATGGAAGAAGAATTACTATCTTAGGTAAGATAGTAATGGATCAGATTGAAGAATAAAAAGAGACTTGGGATTCTTAATCACTCTTCTCAGGGATTGAGATCCCTTATATAATTAAGAAAGCAGGAGATTCTAGCAGATTATATTGATGTCATTTAGTTCCGCTAGATTCTATGTGACCTAGTTATAGCATTATATAGATCAGCTGATGTCTAGTCTTAATATCATAGATATCTTAGTAGAATCTTCTAGGATTGCCACATAGAAGATTCTATATGATCAGCTGATATCTAGCAGAATTACCACATAGAAGATTCTATAGCTTTCGATATATTATATTAATCTATATACGATACCTCTTTAACGGTTAAAGCTTCTTTGTAGGGTATCTGCTTATACGACCGATTACGCTTCTTGCCGATCTTCTTATTCGCTACGCGTAGATTCGTATTATCCTACGCTAGTAGCGTGGTGTTATGTAGCGCTATGTAGTAGCCCTTAATGATTTAGTCTAGTATAGTTTTTGATAGGCTTAGAGAGCTATTTAACCGTCGCTTTGGTAGATCCTTTAATAGAGAAGCTTTCCTTAGTAACTAACGGTTCTAGGCGTTTTTAGTGTGAATTAGCTAGATCTATTACTTAGTTAGCTTAATAATGTTAAAGGCGTTCGTAGAGAGATATTAAGCTTCGAGAGTACTCTTTCTATATTAATTAGCACTAAATTACTAGCTACGAAGCTATTTTAAATACTACTTAGTGTATAGGCTTATAGCCGTGCGCGTCAGTAGTCTTCTAAGAAATTAAATTTATTAATTTAGTTATATCCTCGGCGTGTAAGATCGCTCACGAATTAACCGTACGCACAGTTTAGCACTATAAAATAGCTAATATCTAGTAGCTATAGTAGATGTAAAGAATATATAGGTATATAGAGTATTATAATATCATTTTCTACATGAATTTAGTTAAATTAGGGCGTAAGGTAACTACTATAGCTATTAAGAATTAGTAGTCGAAAATAGCCACAAACGCGGGAATTCGTTAATAGGATAAATAGCTTTATAGCTAACGTGGGCTAATCTTATTATTAATCTATCTGTTATTCGAGACCTTAAATCACTAATTATATAGTAGGTTATTAACTAACTAGCAATAGCTACTTTACCCTTAAAAATCTATATAGCAGTAACGTATACCTATCTATATATATAGCTTCGATAGTAGTAACCTATTCGCGATTTTCTAGTTATATGATAGATCGCTAACAGTAGTATTCTCTTCTTATGACCACCTTCTACGTTAAGATAAGACCTATTACGAATCCTATCTTATTAAAATTATAGACATCCTCCGGTTATATACCGTTCTTATCGATAACGCGTTATACGGTCGTAAATCACTCTCGTAGCGATTTTAGGTCTTCGTTTAGTGCGCGCTAGTAGTCGTAACGTCTTAAGCGCGAACGGATTTCCTCACGCCGATTTATAAAGGTTAATAGCTAATTCTTACTAACGGTAGGCGGAGGGTGGTCACCGCACGTAGCTAGTAGGTATGAGATATGGAAGCCGTTAGGCAGCATTATAAAGCCAGATTCATATAATAGGTAAATCTCTACAAGCTTTATGCTATACCACGGCTACTACTATCTAATCGGATAATCAAGCATAAAAAGACGCACACAATAGTTATGTCACCTACATCACTACTATGGTTAATTACACCATGCAACCTGCAAACAGCTATTGCATTATATCATTATGCAATCTAGATCTATTTAGATATATCACATGCAAGAAATACGTTTGATATTTTTGCATGAAAGATTGATTATAAAAATGCTCTACTATTCCATGTCATACCACCATCATGTTTTATAATACATAAGCATCATCATCTCAATGAACCAAGCTTCAGTCCCACCTTACTTTCATCTCATCTTTTATGATCCTAAGCCGAATTGAATACATCAAGGAAGCTGATCGATCTATTCATCAATCTATTCTTCCTTCGATTACTATCCTTCCTACCTGCGCAGCAACAGCTTGTACCCGCTCACACAGCTTGATCTCACAGTATACACTAAAAAAATCAGTATCTCTATTTAACAGAGAAAAGGCTACTATATTTAATTAATATCGAAATATTATGCTAATTAGGCATAAATATGATAATCTATATAAAACGATCTTATATATAATATATAGAAAGCTACATAAGATAGATTCTAGCTAATCTAATTAAAACTAATCTATTTAAAGCACTAGTAGTAATACTACTATTAATAATATATTAAAGCTTTAGCATAATAGATTAGGTTATATTAGCCTAATACCACTATAAAGGCTATTAAGTTAGGCTAATATATCTCTATCTAATAAAGAGATAAGTAATTAGTTAAAAACTAGCTGAATAGAAAGATAAAAGAGATATTTACTGATAATGAAACTAAATATGTAAATAATAACTTCTATATACTATTAGGAAGATACGGTATTATACACTGAATTACGCCTATCTATACGAAAGAGTGTAATAGCCTAATTAAGCGCATAAATCTAACCCTTATAAATATGGTTAGGTGTCTACTAATCTAATCTAGATTAAATAATAATATATAGGGGGAAGCCTTATTAGCTACTACCTATCTATATAATATAACCCTATATAGTGCTCTAGGGTTTAAATCACCCTATAAGATATATCATAAGCACGTACCTACTATGAGGTATATTAAGACCTAGGGATCTATTATATATTATTATATAAATAAAAAGCTGCCTAGTAAACTATCGCTAAGAAAATCTATAGCTATTATTATTGGCTATAGTAAGTAGAAGCACTATAAGCTATATAATCTAAAGTAGAAGAAGATAGTCTAGTTAAGAGACCCTACTATCTTAGAAGGTTAATTCCTAAAAAATTAATCTAATCTAGCTAATTAGTAAGGAATCAAAAGATCTACTAAATAAGTAATAAACCCTATTAAAAAGAAGATTACTAAATCTACTAGCCTATTTACTAGCTAATTAGCTAGTAAACCTACTAAGCGAAAAGCTAGTAAGGAAGCTACTATAGTAGCGGATCTATCTTATAAGATAGAGATCTAAATCCTATCACTAAAATCTACTAATAAAGATATCGAGGATATATATAATATATCAGACACGCTACTAGGAGATTTTATAAAAATAATTATTAATAATAAACCTACCGATTATATACTATTAGTAGTGACTAATAAACAACGCTTTACTTTTAATTAGGCTATATAATCCGTTAAAAGAAATAAGTAGTATAGGGCCTATTGAGATAAAAATTCAAGCCTACATAATCAGGAAACCTATGAAATCGTTAATATACCCCCTAGTATAATACCTATTAGGGGAAGATAGGTATTTAAAAAGAAGCCTATTAAGAATGCTATAGGTATTTAGGCTAATTATATT
>JAMAGZ010000309.1:0-14967 GCA_023626575.1 Penicillium sp. PF1803
CTCCTTTCGAAGGGGCTTAAGTAGCTTTATAAAGTAAGCTTATATAAGTTACTTCTTAGTGAAGTCTATATAATTTTTAATAGATTAGAGGTAAGTATAAAACTAATATAAGTCCTACCTAACTCGCTAGCGAGCGGAGTAGTATTTTTTAGCGATATTAAATTTAGTAAAATATCCGCCTCTAATAAACTTAAGGGTCTAGTCTTCGAAATCCTACTAAGTAGGCTCGCTAGCTACGAAATAGGTTTTCTTATAGTTAGTCTACTAAGCCTAATAATAGTAATCAATATAGAAGAAAGCTAAGGCGATCTTATTCCTATTAATAGAGTATCGTTAAGGGCTTATAGTAAAGAGGTAGTTAAGTTTATTAAGCTACTAAGTACGTTATTCTAAACTTAATTTAGGGCGAAGGCGATATAAGATAGAGTCGAGTTTAATCTCTAAGTCTCTTAGCTATATTATAAGAGTGTCGAACGCCTACCTTTTTACGTTAATTTAGTTAGAGATAGCTTTCTCCTACTTAAGGGTAGTAATCCTTACGAGGAGGCGATCTATAGTAGACTACTAGCCCTTAGAGGCGTTCGTAACCTCGCTACCTTATAGTGAGCTTAAAGGTAAACCTAGTATAGCTTCGGTAGGGGTAGGGCTTTCTCCTTTAGCCTATAGTTAAATCCCGCTAGTATATCGGGTACGCTCCGTAGCCGTTCGAATAGCGCCTCGCTAGCGAGTTCGAGGAATAGATATTATTTCTCCTTAGGTAGTTAAAAAGAAGATTTAGAATTATAAAGGGCTATAATATAGGATAGGGGGCCTATTAACTAGGTAAGGAGAAGAAGATATACACTAAATAGTAGTATTAGAATAAGACTAAATCTTAGAGATCTCTAAGTCAGAATCTCCTACGATTAAATACAGAGCAGCTTACTAAGACTTTAAATCAGAAAAGGCTACAGCACTAATCTTATTCCGTGTAAAAAGGTAAAGCCCTAAGGTCTTATAGGGATCCCTATACACATAGAGTGCGCTCTATAATACGCGCTATGCGTCGTATAATAGGGAGGGCGCGGGCTTTAGAGCCTGAGGCATCCCTATAGCCTCATAAGTCCCCATGACATATTATCTAAAATAAAGCACCCCTAAATTATCTAAATAGTACTCTAACCGGCCCCTTACAAAAATTACATTTTATTACGGACCCCCGCTACGCGAGGGTCCTACACCTCAACGAAATCATTCACCTTAATAATATCATATCTCTAAATCCTCCTCCCTTCGTAATTCGCATGATTTCTTAACCACTATAGCTAAAGCAGACCTCTCGATTAAATCGCGTATTTAATCGGCCCTTCTTAACCTAGAGGACTAAAATAAGCCTAATATTAAGGGCTATGCGCGTGCTTATAACCTACTATATTAATAGCTTCTTGCGCGTTATAACGGCCGTAAATCGCGCTATAAGCGTAAGCTAGTAGGTCGTAAGCTTAATAAAGCATAAGAATCTACTCTATATAGATATCTTAATTACCTTAATTCGATCTATCTATACCCTAAACGCGCTAAAATCGCTGCTACGGCTAATTCGATTCTTACTTATTATTATACCGACCCTACGTAACCCCTACTTATAATTAGCTAAAATTAGCTACCTCGCTTCCTTATATATCACCCTAAATATCGCGTACGCCGCCTAAGGGCCCTCGATATTAAGAGGAAGAAGTATCTAGATTAGTAGATCGCTATAGAGTAGTTTAAATCGTATAAAGCTACGATTACCCGTTACGGTATCGTAGCCGATAATATTTAGAACTTCGATAAGACTAGCTTTAATATTAGAGTAGGTAAAGATTAATAGATTATTATACGCGAGCTAAAGCGTGTTCTCTCTAGTAGTTTTAATAGTAATCACGAATATACGACTATAGTTAAAACTATCTCTACTATAGGTATTACGGTTATATTAGTAGTAATACTAAGCGCGAAGCTCTTACTACGCCGCTAGTTCGATATTACTACTAATAAGGGCCTTATTATCACTAAAATAGGCTATATAAATAATATTCTTACCCTATAATAGATACGCCTATTTTATTAGACTACTAAAACCTCTTAAAAGGGCACCTATCGTATATTAATCTATAATTAATTTAGCTCGTATCTTATATACGAATTCGTTAAGTTCTATAAAGATTAATAGATTATTCTCTTCTTCTTACTACTATATTTAAGCTATCTTCTTTAACCGCTTAATATAGGAGTATTTAGTGCTTATAAGCACTAGTATAGCGAGTAGGTATATAATATAACTATAGCTAGCTACGAGAAGATTATAAAAGATAACTTCCTTAGTATACTTCACTAGATTCGAACTAAAACCTTTAAGCTATCTATAATTAAGCTTAGCTTTAAGCTAATAGGTGTTATGGCGTAGCCTGACTGTTGCGATACTATATATATTGGGTCCTGGGTCATATCCGCTGATCGCGGATATAGTGGTCTTTTTGGCCTACGTTGGTTGTCATGTGACCTAGGGTGACTCCGTAATAATAGGGCTATAGCTAATTAACCCCTAGAGGGTTATTAACGACCTAGTCGGCTATAATACACTAAGCCCTCCCTTATCGGTTATATCTAGATTAACTTCTAATCTTAGTACCCCTAAGACCCTTAAGCGCGTGTAATAATTAGAAGATCGCTTAGATGATATGATTTAACGCTCTTAGCGTACACTAACGCGTGCGTTAATAAGGAAGCTTATAAAAGCTACTAAGGAATTCCTATATATTACTAATAAGTGCGCGCGAAACGTTAAGAATTTAGCCTATCTACACGAAATTCGATACGCACGGGAGAAGGTAGGATCGCGTAAATTAACTAAGTTAACCGGGATAGTGCATTCTAGCTAGCTTAAGCGTATTAAGCGGTTAGAGAAGATTGATGATGATATACGGGCCCTTAATAAATTACGACTATACTAGAAGCGTGAGATTATGCTAGCGTTAAAGAGGAAGTGTAGATCGAAGGGTATTAGGACCGCGAAATAATTAGTATTTTTGAATAGGCTAATCAAATCGCTTCATTTTGATGTCTCTAAAACTTTCTAAATCGTTGATATTTGGCTGCTAAATTGGTGTGCAAAGTGGCCTATCGCATATCTAGAGATGCGATATTGTTAAGGTGAATGATTTCGTTGAGGTGTAGGACCCTCGCGTAGCGGGGGTCCGTAATAAAATGTAATTTTTGTAAGGGGCCGGTTAATAGGCTTATCTTAATATTTATCTTAGTAGTGATTTAGCGCTCTCCTATTACTAAAGCGTAAGAGATTTATTAGTAGATTAAATTAGATACCCTTACCCTTTTCTATTCTACCTAAAGCTCTTCTTCTTTAAAGAGAGGGATATCCTTCTTAAAATTAATCTCTTCGCTAGGTTAGTTATTAGCTAGTTAGAGATCTAGCTATCCTATCTTAATCTTAACCCTTTTAAGTAGGACTTAGAAGTAATTTAATAACCTTTCGTTAGTAATACTTTATAGTATATCCTAGCTCCGGTATAATAGTATATCTAGCCTTACTATAAGCTTACCTAAGTGATACTAGAGATTAAAATCGAATTCTATTAAGAGGTTTACTTAGTATATCTATCATTCGTTAAGGTATTATACTTTACTAAAGTAGCGAAGGTTCTTATAGTCTATTATAATAATAAATTAGGGTACTATCTTTAGTTCTAGTCTCTATTCGTGTAGGGCCTATATAATTACTAAGAGCTCCTTATTATAGATCTTATAGTTTAATTCTACTAGGGATAGCTTCTAAGATAGGTAGGTATATAACTATAGTTATCTATTAGGCCTATATTATAATAGAACTACCTTAATAGCCTAGCTAGAAGCGTTAGTTTCTATAATTATTTAATAATACTCCTTAAAATAACCTAGGATTAGTATATTTATAAAGAGTTCCTTTAGTTCTATAAAGGCTAGTTAGTAGTTATTATCCTATTTAAAGATAGTGTCTTTCTTTATAAGCTATATTAATAGTACTAAAAGATTAGTAAATTAAGGTATAAACGACTAGTAGAAGTTCGTGAACCTAATAAAGCTTTATATATTCTATATAGACTTTAGTCTCTCTTATACTCTAATAGCCTCTACCTTCTTTAGATTAATATAGATCCCCTTTCTAGCTTTAATAATAAAGCTAAGGTACTTTACTAAGTCCTATTTAAACTCTAACTTCGTAATATCATATTATAAGCTTATATCTATTAGTTTCTGTAGTATATTATTAACCTTTTAGCGGTAATCCGCTAGTATTTTATTAGTATAGATAATTATATTATTAATATATACCGATATAAAGTTATCTAGGTACTCTTATAGAGTCTAGTTAATATACTTTTAGAACGTTACTAATACGCTAGTTAGCCTAAAGGGAGTTATATTCTACTTATAGAGCCTATATCGCGTCTAAAATACTATCTTCTATTCTTCTCTAGGGTAAATATAGATCTTATAGAAGGCCGCGATAATATTAAGCTTTATAAACTAACGGGTATAGCCTATATTCTATAATATCTCTTAAATTAATAGTAGAGGGTAATAGCCCTTTACTATTTATTTATCTAACCCTTAGTAATTAATATAGAATTATACGCTACTACCTAGCTTCCTAACTAGTAGGATTAGTACTACTATAGGTAATTAGCTTATATATATAAAGTTTTTCCTAAGTAGGTCTATTAACGTTTTTCGTAGGTAAAGAAGCTCTTCTTTATTTATACTATAGAGTAGATTATATAGTAGTAGCTCTTCGATACTATTTTAGTTACATTTTAGAGGGATCTTATAGTTAATCCTTAGTCTATATAGAGGTAGCTAGTTAGCTAGCTATTAGCTAAAATCGGCTAACTATTACTAGTAGTATTTTAGTAGCTTATCCTTTAGGTTAATTTACTTCTTAGGATAGAGTACTCTCTTAATATTATCTAGTAAAACCTTACTAATTTATAGGTAATCTATATTTAATACGCTCTATATAAGTTATTAGATATATAGTGCCTTAGCCTATATAACATAAAGTCTCTTTACTTTAATAGGCCTAATAGTGCGATCCGCGCGGTTTTAATATCTAGTTCGCTCTCTAGACCTTATAAAGATATCTAGGTATCCTTTCTTTACTAAATATCGTCCGTTTACCTTATATAGCTATAGGTCCATAAGTATTATACTATCGCTTTATAGTTTAATAATAAACGCGAATACCTAGCCTTATTACTAACTATAGATATTAAGGTCGAAATAGATAATATAGGTAATTTAGTACTAATTTTGTCATGGGGACTCATGAGGCTATGGGGATGCCTCAGGCTCTAAAGCCCGCGCGTATCATGGAGCGCACTCTATGTGCATGGGGATCCCTGCAAGACCTTAGGGCTTTACCTTTTCACACGCAATGAGATTGGTGCCGTGGCCTTTTCTGATTTGAAGTCTTAGCGAGCTGCTCTGTATTTAATCGCAGGAGATTCTGACTTAGAGATCTCCAAGATTCAGTCTTGTTCCAATACTACTATTTGGTGCACATCTTCTTCCCCTTACCTAGTTGACAGGCCCCCTGTCCTGCATTACAGCCCTTTACAAATTTAGTACTACTCCGTTAAGGATTTATAGCTATATCTTAATATATAGGAGGTTAAACGCCTAGACTAAGGACTTATTTATTATTATATAATAGTAGTAACCGCTATCAATAAGAGCTTATATAAATTAAATTCTATTCACTCTTATATTAACTATAAATAGTAGTATCTTATATTCTAGTAGCTTTTTAATCCCCTTTCGCTCCTACTCACGGCTTAGAATAGGAGCTACTCTTTTTCTAAATTATCCTTAGTAGGTATACTCTCGTTATTAGAAGTTACTAGATCTAGGTTACTTATAGGCTTTAACCTCTTTACTTTAACTATATACCCCTTTTCCTTCTTACTATGATCCAAGATAGGGTTAGATAGTGCATGGAGGTTCTATTCATTCTATGTGGACTAAGAATATATCCGCTGCCCGACGTCGAGTCACGTGAACGGAAGTGGCAGAAAGGAGGAAACCGCCTGCCGTCTGTAGCGTCAGCCTTAGCCGAACGGGAGCCTTCGCAAAAAGGGGTCCCGGGATCTCATCCTCCCCCACTAAATTCGATCTCGTCCCGAGATCGTACATCCGCATGAATAAGTGCGCGCATAGTAGTATCTATCCCCTATTAGAAACAAAGCGACTAGATACATAAATAAGAAGGGTGTGAAAGCATAAAACCTATAGCCCTCTATAAAAGAATAGCGGAAATTAAAGGACTTCTAAATATAGAAGGAGTAGCGTGTAGTTAGCTATAACCGTGGGTAAGCGCGACTAATATATAAAGAGAGTAGCTAAACTTAGTAAATAAAGAATTAACACGGCTATCGCGGTATAAATAAACGCGTTTTCTCTCTCTCGAAAGCTCTTCTTCTATTTTAGTATCTCGTAACTCTCCTACTCCCTACTCTGCTTCACTTTAACTAACTCTTAACTCCGAAATAGGTAAGAGGAAGCTCCTAATCCTTAATAAAGCTCTATACTAATATATATAATAGTTACTACTTGTTCCTAAGATAAAGGTCCTAAAAAGGGTACTTCTTAGGCTACTCCCTTACTCCTTACTCTCCGTCTGTCTATAGAAGTAAGCCCTTATATGCGTCCTTCCCTTACTCTTAATACTCGGGAGCATAATCCTACAATCCGTCGGACATACCATCTTTTCCACTTGTTATGGACTGGATATCCCTATGATGGAAACATCTGGCCTTAGGATAACCTATACTATTCCTTTTATACTTAGCCTTAATAGTAATATTAAATATTAAGTCACTAATAGCCCTTAGAAGTATAAGGCTACCTAAGTAGTCCTAAGCGCTACTATAGGGAGGGCTATAAAAGCCGCTAAGAAGGCTATAACTATAATAGTAACTAATAATAATAGTACTACTAGAAGTAGCGCTATAGCTACTAATACGCTTTTTAATACTTCTATAGCTTAGGTAGCCTATATTAATCTTAGTAAGTAGAGAACATTCCCCTTTTTACGCGCTCTAGCTAACTTCTATAGCTTTTACTAATCTTAACTCCTATACTAACCTACCAAAGTTAACTTTTACTTCTATAGCTAAGAAAGCTATATTAGCGGCCGTGCCTATCTAAGATATTAATTAGCGTAATAGGGCTAAGCCTCTAAATACTTCTAGTTAGCGTTAGGCTACTTACGTTTAGTAATATAGGCTTTAGGCCCCTACTAGGTCCTCCTATACTAGTTATAGCTCTTAGAAGGGTCCTTTCGTGTCCTATTATATCTTAATTATTAACTATAACTTAGCCTTCTGTAGTACTTATAGTAACTATTTATTTAATTCTAACGGTATAAACTATAGCTTACGCTTTAATATAATCCCTAACTAAGTTAAAACGCCTTTAGCTAGCCTAAATCCTCACTATCCTACGCTAAGGGATCTATCTATAAGTTAATTATTATACTTTTATATACTTTTTAATAGCTAACGTTAGTAGTTATTAAGTTCTAACTCCGGTTAAGCGTCGCGTTAGTTATACTTCCGAAGAGGTTAAGACTCCCGCGCCTTCTAGCCCTATAACCGCTCTAATAGCTCCTACCGTTCCTCTAGTACTATTAGTTATTATCCCTAGCGCTCTAACGCTAATAGCTATTTTTACTACTCTAGTATTAGTAACTACTCTTACTACTCCGGCCGTTCCTCCTACCACGTTAAAGGATATAGACGCTATAAAGGCTATTACGGCTAGGCCCTAGAAGAATACCTAGCTAACTTCTCCCCTTAGAGATCCTACTATTTAGGATCTTATTAATACTTCTATAGCTCTCGCGGCCTTTCACGCCCTTCTAGATATAATCACTCGCCTTAAAAGTAACCGGTAGGTTCTTAGTAAGTATCTTATAAGTAAGAGGGTCCTTAAGCCTAAGGATATCCCTATAGATAAGAAAAAGGAGGATAAGGGCTCTCTAAAGAATCCTTTCCTAGACTTTATCTAGCGTTCTTATTAGGCGGCGATAAGGAGATCACGCGTTAGAGCTTTCGTTTATATAAGGTGTTTTAGACCTAGTTAGTTTAGGCCTCCGTAAGCGTTTACTATTTATTATAATTTTTTAAATCTAACTATTAAATTTCTTTACTCTCGCTTTCCTTTATAAGCCTATAGCCTAAATTATAATAGATTAAAAAGGGTCCTTTCGTGAGTATTAGTATCCTAAGGCTTACTTTAAACTAACTAGGGAGGTTCTTTTATACCCTCCTACTTATTATTCTCCTTAGAGGATAGTAATTAGAGTTCTTCTTAATCTCTCGTTAGCTTCTATAAATCTTTATTTCTTAATATTAAATACTTTTAGTAATATTTAAGAGTATTTTATATAATTCCGTTATTAACTTTATTTATAGGACTACTACCCTCCCTAACCTACCTTAGGTATATACTATTAGCTTAAAACGCCTCCTATTCTTCGCGAGTAAATATAGATAGTTCGTAGTAAGATAGAGGGGTATTATCCTAAGTAAGGACTTTTATAATCTCTTTAGGCCTTATTAACTATAGACCTTTTCTATAGAGGGGGCTTAAAGCGGCTTAGGATATTTATAAGGCTTATATGTCTATTATATTTACTTTAATAAGGCGAGATCTATTAATTAAATAGCGGAGAATATAGCTATTTAGCTTTACTAGCGCGTAAGTACTAAGCGGATATACTTTAATAACCTTAAAAGGGCTAAACTACTTACTCTTATACTTTTATAGT
The DNA here is from genome assembly GCA_023626575.1 of Penicillium sp. PF1803. NCBI lineage: Eukaryota > Fungi > Ascomycota > Eurotiomycetes > Eurotiales > Aspergillaceae > Penicillium > Penicillium sp. PF1803. The sequence goes on from JAMAGZ010000309.1 coordinate 8,849, forward strand.
GATTTATTTTAGACTAAAACCTAGGTATCCTTTTTAAAGCTTATCTTCGTGACTAAACTATTATATATATAATTTATCTTAATAGCGCGTATAAGTAAGAGTTTATTTACTTTCTTATAGGTATCGCTAAGGTTTTAGAGCTCCTTAATCCTTTCCGTAAAAGGTAGAGTATCCTATAATAAATTATTACTTAGTAGTTAAGGGTAAATTCTATATATAAGGTAAAATATACTAAGACCGGTTATAGTATACTTACGGATCTAAATGGTAATAACTACTTATATTAGATATAGATCCTATACTTTTATTAGCTTTCTTATTAGGAATTTTATTAATATATAACCTAATAATCTATTTAGGTTTTCTACCTTTCTATTCGTTTAAGGGTAGTAAGGTATTATAGTTCTATATCTTATCTTTAGAAGGTTTAGATAATATATAACTACTCCTAAAAGTAGGTTTTAGTTATTATCTAAAATTACTTCTATAGGTGCTTTATAATTTATAAAGATCTATTTATATAAGAACTCGCCTAAAGCTTCCTTAGTAGCCTTAAGGATAGCTTTAGTGACTAACTAGCTAATAGTATAATTAATTACTATAATAATCTACTTATTATTATTAAGGATTATTAATAAGATACTAATTAGGTTAATTCCCTATCGTTAGAATAGGTAGATCCCTATAGTTACTATATACTAAGGGGCTTCCCTCTCTAAAGACTATTTAGAACCCTATAAGACTTAATAATTTAGGTACGAATATACTATATCTTTAATATCCTTTCGTATCTAGGCCTACTACGCTTATAGGCGGATAACTCTATTTAGGCTAGTTTAACCTAAGTAGCTAAATTCTAAATATATATAGTTTATAAGGTCTCCACGAAGAATAGGCTCTAAAAATAGTATAATATACCTATCTTTATAGGTAAAAATAAGTTATTAGTCTATCGTATTCTCGTCCGGATAAGCACGAAAGCTTAAACGAGCCGCGTACTTCCGGATAGCCTTAGTGATAGATTTACGAGATAGTAATTCTCCTATATTAAGGAATTATATAATCGCTTCTAATTATTTGTTTTAGGGACTTTTCCGATAGTTAGTGATTCTATTAGAGTTATAGTAAGAGTAACGTCCTAAATTAGCTAGGATTAAGATATATTAGTAGGGCCGTTCTCTACGAAATCCGGCCTCCTACTTAACACGTTAGGGACTACTACGTCCGATCCCTTCTAATACTAAATCTTTAGATTATACTCTTAAAACTTATTAACCTAGCGAGCTAACCGCTTACTATAGGTTATAGTAGTCGATAAGTATTATAAACTTATATAATTAGTAATAACCGTAGTCTAGGTGCTATTCTTAATATAATAGTCCTAGAGGTATAGGGCTTCCTTAATTACTAGAAGCTCCTTTTCGTAGATAGGATAATTTAGTTTAGCTCTAGTTAATTTCCGCCTATTAAATATAACTAGGTATAGCTATCTATCTAGTCCTAATTAGTATAGAACTATACTAATAGCCTATTTAGAGGCGTCTATCTTAATAATAAAGGGTTGAGAATAGTTAGGTTATATAAGGATAGGCGAATCTATTATTACCGCTTTAACTTTCCTAAAAGTATATTCGCACGCTACTATCTAGCGGATAGGGCGGAACTTTTACCTCCGGAGGTCTATATATCAGCGTAGCATACCTTAACATTAATACGTAATACGAGAAATATCGGAGTCCTAACGTACCTTACATCCCTATCTTTGAAAGTTAAGGATGCCTATAGTGCATTTTTGGCCTACATGGATAGTGGACCCACCTTGTTTTCCGACATGGTAGCAAACCCACGGAGCCACGGGTTCGAATCCGACCACGAACCCCAGCCTTTTCCGCTCTTCTAGGGCTTGGCTATAAAAATGGCTATAAACGATCTAGCGTTCAGGATTTCTCATGATTACCAACGTTTTCGGCTATTTTCGAGCTAATCAATCAACCAACCAACCAACCAAATCAGCCAAACTTACTAGCTAATCACCCTTAATCCTAAGGGGGTGTTTCAGCGTAGCATACCTTAATATTAATACGTATTACGAGAAATATCGGAGTCCTAACGTACCTTACATCCCTATCTTTGAAAGTTAAGGATGCCTATAGTGCATTTTTGGCCTATATAGATAGTAGACCCACCTTGTTTTCTGACACTATATCCGTCTCCTTTAGGAGGTCATAGAGCAAGACGTAAATTTTAGTAAAGTCCTTAATAAACCGACGATAGTATATAGCTAACCCTAGGAATTAATAAATATTATAGACGTTCTTAGGCCTTAGCTAGTCCTAAATAATATTAACCTTAGCTAGTATAGGACGGATAGACCTATTTCTAAGGATATATCTATAGAATTCTAATTCTTTAGTTAAAAAGATATATTTTTTAGGCTAAGTAATTAATTCCTCCCGCTTAAGGACTTCTAGTACCTTTTAGAGGTATTTATAATAGTCCTCTTATAAGTTAGAGAAAATAAGGATATTATTAAGGTAGATAACTATAAATTTATCTAAATATAGGCGAAGGGCCTCGTTTATTACCGTCTAGAAGGTCGCGGGAGCGTTATAAAGGCTAAACGGTATAGCGAGCTATTTATATTTACCCTAAGTAGTGTTAAATATAGTCTTCTTAATTATATCTTCGGCTATATAGACCTACTAGAATCCTAACATAAGGTTAATTTTTAAAAGGACCTTCGCGCGCCTAACCTAATCTAAAAGCTCCTAAATATAAGGTAATAGGTAGCTATTCTTAATTATAAGCTAGTTTAACGTATAATAATCGACGTATATTCACTACTTCCTATTAGCTTTCTTAATAAAGATCACTAAGAAGCCTTATAGGCTAGAAGACGGCTAGATTAAACCTTTCTTAAGAAGTAGGTTAATTTACTTTAATTATTCCTATATCTTTTTATCTAAAAGGGGGTATAAGTTAACGTTTATAGGTTTAGTATCTCCTATATTAATCTAGTGCGTTATATTCCTTTCTAGTAGTAGAGTGTCTAGAAGTTTATCCTTAAGGACCTTTTAAAACTTCCGGACGATTTCGCGTACTCTAAGGTCTAAATATTATAGACTAATAGTCGCTTCTTCCTATTTAATAATTATTAAGAAAGCGTTCGCGGACTCCTTTTAAAGGGCTCGCTAGACTTAGTAACCGCTAATTAGGTTAACTTAGGCTTCCGCTAGCTCTTTATCCTTAAGAGGGATAATAGCGTTAACCTAATATAAGCGTTTATAGTCCTATAACGTTATTACTAAGGTTACCTAATTAATATAAGGATTCTTTATATTAAGAAAGTCCCTTCTAAGTATTAATTTAAACTCTAAGAGGTCTAGTACCTACGCTTAGATATAGCCCCTCTAAGAGCTAATCCTAATTAAGATCCTTAGGATAATATTAATAAAAAGCGTATATCTATTAGGTATTTTAATATAGAGTAATAAAGCCCTCTTAGGCGTAGGAAGATAGGTCCTAAACTTCTTAAGAATAGTTATAAAAATAAATATATATAAAGCACTATAATCTAAAAGTACACGGATAGATATATTCCCCTTTAAAGGCCCTAGGTTAACCTAATAGAATATTAAGGTACTCCCTATTAAGTAGAGAGTAGCTTCCTTCTCCTTTAAGGTAGTTAAGGTAAGATTAAGGAGGTTAGGACTAGGTAGAGTCTAGATCTATAATATAGCTTAAGTATAGCTAATAAGCGTATCTAATTTATCTAGCTATAGCTATTTTTTAGCTTTTTATCGTTTCTACCCTCTTACTTTAGTAGACTTAGGTAATCTATAAAGAAATAGCCCCTTCCGCTATAGTTATAATATATATCGCGTCCGCCTCTAGACTTATTTCTAGAGCCTTAGCTATAACTATTATTATAGCTATGTATATTACTAGATCCTTTAAACGACGAAAGGTCCGTAGGTTCCTATTATAACGGGCCAGGGCCCGGCGATAAACCATGTGTTATGGCCTTACGTGCTCTTAGGAACAGGCGGAGAGAAGACCAGGATGATCAGGCAGAAGATCGGCGCGGGGTAGAGATACCGCCATTTCGCTCCCCTTTCCCCTAGGAAACGGAGCGAGTTCTCTTTCCTTCTTTAAGATTGTTATAAATAGTTTATGGCCTAGTACGATTGAATTAATTCTGCTTTAGCCCTTCATATATAATAATCTTCCTTCTATTTATCAAGAAGTATCGTTAGAAAGTCTTAGTGAGTCGAACTAAGCACGTTAATATATTAGAAAGTCCTAGTGCGTCGAACTAGGCACGTTGATACATTAGAAAGTCCTAGTGCGTTGAACTAGGCACGTCGATACCTTAGAAAGTCCTAGTACGTCGAACTAGGCACGTCGAAAGTCCGGGGGAATAGAACAACTTCAGCGCCAAACTGAATTTTTGAAATATCCTAGGAACCACGCTAGTTGGCAACTTCTAAGCAACGGCATTTTCAATTTAACTCCCTGCGCTACATTTTGATACCGGTTTCGAATCTTCACGACCAGTATTGCGATGTTGCGCGCGTTAAAGGGCGTTGGGCCGGTCCCGCTAGGGGCCTCCGGAAGCCTATTGAAAAATCTGCCATCGAACAGAGAGCGCGTACTAAACGCCAACCATACCGCTCACGACCTTCTTAAAGAGCTAGGAAGGGGTCAGAATGTTGTAAGACCAGCTCCTAAGGTCGTTAACTTCCTCCGGTAGGTGGAAGACCTAACGAAGGACCTCCTATCGACGCCCCTGACCGATTAGCAGTAGGAGCTCGAAGCACTGCGCCGGGACCTTAAGCAGGAGATCTAGGCTATTAAAGTGGTCGTTAAGCCTCCGGTTAGGTAGACGATTCGATCGTACGCCGAAGCAGCTGTAAGAGCGCTAGGGCTAGCCTATTATTAATCCTCCTATAGCTCATCGAGTAGCTCACTAACCCGCCTAGTAGAGGTAGCACGTGACCGCGAAGTGATAGTCTATCTTAGCGATCGCTCGTAGGTTAGCGTGTTCCGTTGTCTAACGAGCGCAGAGCTTACTAAGCGCACGAATTAGGCTTACGCGAAAGCAGCTCGAATAATAGATACCGCGCCCCTAGCGTCCGTCGTAGTGCTCGTATTACGGTAATTAAAGTCTAGTGATCTCCGTTTCACGATACGTGATACGAGGGAAGCCGAGGTGATAAGGATCTATCGAGAGAAATAGGCGAAGGGCCTTTATAAGACCGCGTACGTCTATATACCGATATAGGGTGTGATCGTATATAATATAAATATAAGGTCGCTCGGTATTAATAAGGCCTTAGATACGCTACTGTAAGAGAAGATTATTAAGGATCTTCTAGCTACGAATAACTATAACTAGGGTAAGGAGGCGGATATCTCTAAGATTAGCTAGTTACATATACCGAGTAGGAAGTTAGGCTTACTTATCCTTAAATTCACTTCGCTAGTGCTAGCTAACGTAGCGATCGATAAGGGGGTTCTTTAGGATTGCGATAGTCTAATAGCCGTTCTATATAATAGGGTAGCTAGTATATAGTAGTGCTTTAACTATTAATAATATAGTTATATAGGAACTACCTATGCTAACACGGTTAAGTATGTATACTATACAGAGGGTTATTAATCTTAGGATTACCCTACGAAGGATACATAAGGGAATAAGTGTGCTAATTACGAGGGCGTATACACTACGTAGAGCACGGAGTATAAAGCTTATTAGCGTGAGGTAGAACGTATAGGGGAACTATTAAAATACTATAGAAGATATTATCATATCCCGGCCCTATATAGTCTTAACTAACTACCGGTAACCTTACATTCCTTATCTACTAGCTTATGGGGGACACTAAGGGATTTATTATTATCGAGCATAGAGCTTACTAGCGGTGTTAAGAGTAGCGGTCTCGCGCTAGCTATATACCCTAATAGCGGGGGTAGGGGCCCCGGCCCTATAATAATAGTAAGCCGAATAGGAATAGGCCTATAAGCTAGTTAGTATATACGTAGCTAGAGAAGCGTATAGTTAGTGATAATAGCGTTATTAGGTAGGAAGAGAGGGAGACTACGGAAGGCGAAGGGGA